>CAXIWF010000024.1:0-25769 GCA_964036045.1 Eutreptiella sp. 'Long Island Sound 2002' | reverse complement strand
TTTGATGTTCAATAGAGGAAGTTTTATCTCCATCTTTCTCTCCCAAACTTTTTATTAAATCCTTGTAGTTATCTATTACAAGGTGAGCTTCCTTGGCTGCTCTTGATAATGTCACATAAAATGATCTTTGGTGACTAAGGGTAGCAAACCTTTCTTTTGCTCTAACTACACCTATAGCATAATCTGAGGTTTTACCCTGCGAAGAATATGTGCTTGCAGTATAGCCATAATCCATGAACCTCATGTCTTCCCTACTGACCTTGTGCCGAGCGCCATCCGCTGTTCTAATTCCAATCTTTTGGTTGCCGACAGATTCTATTATTGCAGTTTCTCCATTTGTCATAAAAGAATACTTTTTACTATTTTTTGTCCATCTTACTTTCTCCCCCTTAGCAATATCGATATATTTAGAATCATATAATGCCACAAACTCATTTTTACTTACTGGATTCCAGCTAATTTTTTTATTGTCGGAAATTCTTATTAAATCAATATTTCCCTTATCTGATTTATCACCCAATAGATTTGTCATTTTTCTCTAATTCTTTGTGATTGATTTTATCTATTTCAAATATATCTCCCGCTTTAATACCAAGGCTCTTAATATCCTTTTCAAATGATACTATCTCCTGGCCATTATAACATCTAAGGTCAGATATTTCAGCCTTTGTTTTGTAAGTATTGGTATAAACTAAAGTAGATTCCGATTCTCCGCTTATATAGTGCTTTCTCATTGATGCACTAATTTTATCTCTTAGATCATTAGAAGGTGCAACAACCAATATATCATTACTTTTTATCTTTTAATTGCTTCCACCTCCCGTACGCAGCTTTTGCCAAGTCCTCATTTATTACTGGCTCTACCTCTTTATTTTCTGCTACCGCCTCTTCTTTCTTAAGTTCTGAGACATCTTTAATATTGTTATTCCCTACTGCTTTCAGTGCCTGATATATGCTTTTAGAGGCAAAATTCTGAATCTACTGCTTTTTCAGATTGATAACAGCCTTGAGTAGATCAGATCCAGCTTCTTGCCTTTTTATATCTCTTTGTATTGAGGTATTCATTCCATGAGATTGAAGATAATAAAATGGCTTTCCAGCTTCAATTCCATGCTGCTGCTTTGCATCTCCTATCATTGCAATTTTAAAGCCCAATCTATCAGATACTGTAAGTAGATTTTTCATCTCCTTACTTGAGGCAAGTGATGCCTCGTCTAAAATTACTAGTTTATTTGCTAATTCTTCTCTCATCGAGGCGATTCCTTCCTTTGTACCCCTACCCTTTGCCACTCCCTCATATTTCATTGTAAATGATTTCAAGGTCTTGCCATCAATACCAACCGCCTTACCAAGTACATCACTTGCTGATTTTGTTGGTGCAAGACCAAGTAGTTCAATGCCATTTTCACCTGCTATATTTTTTACTTGCTTTAGCATTGTGGTTTTACCTGTTCCTGCAGTACCCTGCACTCCTACCACTTGATCTTTTGAGGTTAGTATTAATTTTTGCAGAATCCTTTTGTCCAAGCGTTAGAGAACCTCCCTCTAATGCTGTATTAACTCTTTGCTCTCTTGCAATTGAATAGCTCTTGTTTTGTCCATTTTGTACTAATTTTAACGACCTCTTTTTCCAGCATAAGGTTAGCTTTTGTAGTGTAGCTGCTATTATTTTCATCATATGCAGTAAGCACCTTATTATTGGCAATATTTGCTGCTATTTCCTTTTCTATATCTTTAACCCCATAATCAAGCGGTGCTTTTTGCCAAATAGTCTTATGTAATTCTGTAGCATCCCATACCGCATCTCTTTCTGATAAATGTGATATAGAAAGTGATAAATTGTCTTTTAAATCATATGCTTTTACTGCCTCTGGTATCTTAGGCTCATATGTTGCTTGCTTTATATTTTCTAAGTCTTTTACATTCACTCTTGATTTCCAATCTTTTGATAATTCTACTTGTGATGAGCGCATTTTTCCCTCTCTCGTAGATTTTGCTATATACTCAATTCCCTTAACATCCGATACACCCTCTCTATTCGCTATTTCCATTATATTGGTTCGTCTTTGAGAGAATTCTTTAATATCCTTATCTGACACCCCCTTAATTTCAAATGTAAACCTCCCTGCTGATGTTTTGCCTTCCTGCAAATCATATCCTATCGCCTTACTTTCCCTTGCTAAATTAATATTATATAATTCTGAAATATTTAATTGATTTTCATATACCTTATCAAATACTATCGATCTAAATTCCCCATCCTTACATTTAGTGGCATTGGCTACCAAGGCATGCGTATGTAATCCTGGATCAGGCTTTTTTTTATTCTCCGCATCTTTTACAGCTCTTGATGTAATATGCGTGAATTTTGCAGCTATTGAGTTATCAGTTTTTTCTAAATGTTTGATTCCTTGTTGTTGAACTCTTGCATATATCAAATGACGATTCATATACTGAAGTGTCTCACTAACTGCTTGCGCGTGGGCTTCAAGTAATCTTTTATCCTCAGCAACTAATGCCATAATTGAGAAACTTTTAGGTGCTGTGAATGTTATCTCTTGTCCTGGATGGTGCTTTAGTCCTTCCCCTGTCATGCGTCCAAGATGCACACCATCTTTAATTTTCCCACTTAGAGCATTTTCTAAATTTTGTCTGGTGATTTTCTCTAACCCAAGTTCTTTTGTAACTTCGTTTTGTTCCCAGCCTTTGTTGCACTCAAAATTCCTTTCTAAAAAGTAAAAATATTGTCCAGCATTTCCTGCACTCGATATTGACCTAACTCTTGCTGTCATTCCCTTGTTTGCATTATATTAAAATTAAAAATTCTTAACCATTGTATTCTCTTCCTTATTTATTTTTGGTGTTTTTTCTCCGTATTTCTCCTCCCATTTTGATACCCCCATTTTTTCAAATTCGCTCAATGACATCTGATGGGCATCTTCCTGCTGCGCTTCTGATAAATTATTTAAAGCCATTGCCTTTGTATGCACCCATCCATCTACAATTAGCCTAGACATTTTTGCTATATATTTATTTAAAAATTCATCTGCCGTTTTTTGTTGATTTTCTTCTACTTTATCTTCTCCTAAAGCCTTGTATCTGACGTATTGACTAAGACTCATCCCTATCTTATTAGCTTCTTCCGTTCAACAATCCTTTCTCTTCTTCACTGATTCTAATTGTTATTATTGTTCCTTTTGATTCCGTCATGTTAATACCTCTATATAATTATATGATTATTTTGATTTTTGCTTGTCAATGCCTCTTTAACTTCTGCATTGCCAGTTGAATTTTTATTATTTTTCTTATCTCCGCTTTCTTCATCCTCATTACTTACTTCCTCTACATCATCATAAGCAGATTTTAAATCTTCTACTATTTTGTGATTTTTTATGAATGGCTCAACTATAGTCTCTCTTTTTTTATGCTTTACTTTCGCTTTTACTGCGGGGTGATCTGGCATCTTTAATATTAAATTCAATCTACTCATATTCAATATCTCAGATGGCAATAAAATAGGCTTTACTTTATCTTGTTTACCAATGGTCACCCCATCTCTTATTGTGTTTGCTCCGTAGGAAAGCCCTTCTTTAAACTCACTAACTTCTATTTCTCCAATACTATCTGACATCCATTTTGCTGTATCTGAATCATTAGACTGGAATATACATCTAGTATTACATTCAGAGCTTATATTTTGCGCTGCATTTTTCCCATACACTTCTCTTAATTGTGCAATATTTTGCATGCCAAGCACAAAACAACCACCATAACTTCTTGTTGTAGCTAATGCACTTCCAAGTGAGGGTATTTTATTGATTGCAGGTAGCTCATCTATGATAACCCAAGTTTTTTGTCGCTATCTGCTGGTTTACTCAATATTGCGCCTATTACTATTTCCATCCACGCAGTCTGAAGCGGCGCAAGCTCTCCCACTAAATTCTCCTCCGCTGTTAAAAAAAGCATGGAATCTTGCTCGTCTCCTAACAGCCAATCTCTTACAGAAAAGCTCTCTCCTGGCTTTGTATTAGTTAATTTCAAACTATTAAAATGAGCAGCTATCACAAATAACACACTCGAGGCTGTTCTCGGAGAGTTAGGATCGACTATTGCCTGACCGTAAGTGTTTTTAAGAATTTTGGCTACTTCCTTCATAGTACTTTTAAGTATTCTATCCACTATCTCCCTATTCGTTAATTTCTCTCCTTGTGAATAAAGTTTGCTAACTATTTCAGTAAAAGCCAATCTACCTGCTTCATCCCATATTTTACCATCTCCTCCTTGGCTTTCTTTTTCAGGAATGAATGCTTTTGATAACTGCTTAATACTTACGATATTTTCTATTTCTGCCAGTAAGCTCCATGATTCACTTCTTTCATCAAATGGATTTAGTATTTTATCTTTTTGAGGATTGTAGAACCATTTAGTATAATCTCCCTTTTTATCATAGATAATGGCTTTATCTCCCCTTGCTCTAATTTGCTCTACTATTTTACTGATTAATATTGTTTTACCTGTACCATTTGCACCAATTACAAAGCTATGTTGCCTTTCTGCTAGATATGGATATGGCATCCCTGCTATTTTATAAGCATCATATTTCTCTTTTTTATTAGCTTTTTCAATAGTAGTTTTTATCTTTTCAAATCCACTAAATCTTGCTCCTCTTTTGAATTCCTCACCTGTTTTTCTAAAGCCTCGCCAAATAAAAAACATACCGATAATTAACAATGCACCGCCCGATATTTTTATTGAGAATAGAAAGGACTCTTTTGCCATTTTATGTATGTAGTCTTTGGAAGTATAGAAAAATGCTGAATTAACAATTGAACTCGCTGTGTATGTAGCATTCTCTTTACCGATCTGAACATTTACTTTTTTACTACACATCATCATATTGCATAATACATTAGCTGTTTGATAATCCCTGTATTCTTTCCACATATTTAGATTTGTCTTATCACGCATCCCTAAGGAGAAAAAGATCAAAAACACCAGTAACGCCCACATTAATAGATAATATGACACTTGTCTGAACATGCGAAGCGCATGTAGAGTTAATTGACCACCTTTTATTACATTTGAAAATATATTCATAATTCCCTCAAGTGTTTTTTTGTGTTAGAGTTGTATATAATATGCAAAGCAACCTTATTATGGAATGTGCAGATGTTTACTAACAACTTACTTAAAAGACCTAAATTAGACGCTAAAAGGAAAAAGGCGATAGCGTATTTTAATAACAAATTCCCCAATTCTCCTGTTGTAGAGAAATCTGGCTTTTGGACTTTCAATAGAGTGAAAATTTTGCTTTCTGCTAGTGTTGCACTTCTTGCAGCTTCGGTTGTTGCATTTAAATTTGCAGGAAATGGTGAAGTTTTTTTAGCTCTTTTAGGGTGTACATATATTTTAGCTCCTTTTATTTGCCTCAAGCTAAACAAATATCCAGCTTCTACCAAGATAAAAAGCATAAAATTTATTAAGGTTACCTCTAAAGTATATAGGCAATCTGAGCTTCCTTCTGGTCTTGCAATTGCATCTGCCTTTCTAACTGTACTGACGGTTATATTATTCAAGCTATTTGATACACATGGCTTAATAGTATATCTCGTGTCTGTTACACCATTTCTAATGTACCACTTGTTATGCTTCATTGGCGACCATCCTCTTGCTATATTTACTTCTATTAGATATTTGCCAGCTACAAATAATTCTGGCTATAACGTACCTTACTCGCCTCAAAATTCTACATTCATATCTGCTAATAGTGATTTTGCTACTTCTGAATCTATGCATAGTGATAATGATTACTGTCCCTATAACGGTATGCCAGGGAGAGCTGGATGGGATCTCCATTATTCTGGCTATGATTATGGTATAAATAGTCATGATAACAGCAGTACTCCTCATAATAGCTAATTTATTCATCATTCTCGTTTTTATCCTCCCTCTTTTTTACAAATTGATTTTCTGCACCAATAAATCCTGTTTTTCTTAGTAACCCTTTGTCATCAGCAGCATCAATCTTGTCCTCTAAATTAGACTTAGTGGTTTCCGTATCTATCTTACCCTTACCTATCTTAGCTTTATTTTTGGATATATTTTGATCGATAACCTGATTCATATTTCTATCTGAATCATTTAGAGTTGGCTTTTCTGTATATTCCTTAGGTGGAGTCACTGAGCTAGTTTTATTCGTAACCTCAGTAGCATCGATATTTTGTTTAATGTTTGATGAATAGTCGCTATTTTGGTTATACTTTTCTTGTTGATATTGTAATGTGCCAGCCCTCTTAGCTGCCTGCCCTTGTTTGTGAAGTTCATACATACCAACCATATCTTCAAACACTTTATCTCTTTTTTGAATGTGGCTTAATGCGTCTTTATATCCAAACTTTTTTGTCGTCCATAGTTGATGTCCAATCCCCATGCCTAGCAAAATAATTAAAAAAGTCTTGTTGATTATTTTTCACAACTTGGAATGCCGAACTTTTACTTATTGCTACAGATTTTTGTAACTGCTTAGATTCATTCTCCATGACTTCTAATGTCTGCTGTTTTTGCTTGTACTCGTCATAAGTTTGATTGAAAGTTTTGCTATCACTAGTTTCATTGCCTCCACCTTCTTTTAAATTATTTTGCTTTGTGTAGGAGTTCATAGCATCAAAAACTTTATCATTATTATTACCAGTAGTGACATTAAGTCCTTCAGTTAAGCCTTGCTTATCAGTTGAACTTGCTTTTCCATCCGCATTTACTGAAGCTCCACCAGAAAACAATCCCTTAACCATGCCAAATACACCACCTCCATTATCTTTGCCTTTTCCACCAGATCCGCCTTTACCCAAACCTAAGCTAGCATTAGCTCCTACTCCAAATCCAGCCATCTGCTCTTTACTATAGCCAAAATCTTCTGATATCTTCTTTGTCAGGTGTGCTATCTCAACTAGCTTTTCACCATTTTGTCCGTATTCAGAGATAATGCTGCTCTTATCTCTTAAAACCTGATCGTAATTTCTCAACATCCATGAAGCACCTTCAGACTGCGTTTCTTTTCGTGATGTACTTACCACTTCTCTTTGTCCTGATATCTTACTTTGTATCTCACTAAATCTATTTTCATCTAACACAGATCTGTTATCCATCTCACTTAGTGCCACTGGCAATGATGATTCATCAAATCCTTGTCCCGATTGCATTATTACACCATCATGCAAATCACTATACATATTCTCTGTCTTCATTGCGCCTGTTGGCATCCTAGTTCTCACAAATCCTGTCGCGAATGATCCCGAAGTATCATGCTTGTTACCAGATACATTGTTATATGACCTATTTCCTATACTTACATTATCAAGTGCTCTATTTCCTGACACGACTTCAGATGCTGCTGTAGCTGCTCCTTGCTGCGTTGCAGACATCAAGCTTCCAGCCATATGGACAAATTGCCCCACCCCACCTTTAGTTATCATATATGCAAAAGCAGGTATTGATAGACCCATCCCATATGCCATCATGGCATACATTGATTGGGTATTTACTATATTATTGATAGAATTAATTGTGATAACTTCATTTATTCCAGCACGTTGTGCAAATATACTTACCGCTCCATTTAATATTGCAAATAATAATGGCCATAGCTCTATCCATATCATCATTTCAAAATAGGTTCTAAGCGTCTGGAATCTTTGTGAAAAAAATAAAATAGTAACAATTATTGGAAAACTTGCATAAATCAATGCTTGGAATATTGCGTGCAATACTGGTAAAGCTAATTGACCCATGTCTCCAAGCATACTCCAATTACTGTTTTGTGCTTGCATCGCTCTTACTGTTCCGTAGCTATGAGGATTCGTTTTGAATTGATTTATGAATAATATTTGCCTTAACTGATCAGAGCCACTCCCATTTAGCTTATTATCATAAAACTTACCTGATACCTCAAGTGCTTTTAAAAAGCCGTTCTTAGCATTAGCATCACTTGCAGCTCTAGCATGCATCAACCTTGAGAAACTCCGGAACTTTTTAGCAAGTAGCTCTGCTTCTTTATTAAATAATGCTCCTAGTTTTTTAATACCAGTACGACAATTTACCAATTCTCTACCACCACGATTTGGTAGTCTGTAGTTAAACATCCTTAAATTAGATGAATTCTCCTCTAAAAATGACCATATATTCTCTGCATTTTCTAACTCTCTTATATCATATATATTTCCTATCATTGTGTCATATTTCACACAATTGCTAATAAAGGACTCTAGATTCTCTCTAAATATTGGATCTTGAATACTCATATCTCTTAAATCAGCTCTCACCTGTGATGCAAATGTTGTGCCATATTTATGATAAGGCAAATATTCTGGCATTGGACTTGAGAATAAAGTCTCAAATAGTTTGGTGATACTATATCCCATGCCACTTATTACACCTGCAGGAATTACTAGGCCAGGTGGCAAATGATCTACTTTATCAGCTTTCCCAGTCACCACATCACGCCAATATATTGTCATTCCTTTATTACCAAAGATTGTAACAGGCTGCATCAATATTAAAATGACGAATAGATAACCCCCAAGCCATTTTGCATAATTTGCACCGTGTTTTTGCGTTATTCCAGCCTTAATACCAGCAATAGCAAGTCCTAGCATAATTGATATCTGGAATAACTGCTCCATATATCCCTCTTGGTAAATTGACGCTATGGCATTAAAGATATTATGAACTACTTCTCCGCCACCATATGTATAAATTGTGAATAAATTGGTCATTCTACACTCCTATCTCTGTAATCAGCAAACATTAGATTTAGTTGATCTTCTACTTGCTTGGTTGTTTGTTTTACTGACAAGATGGTACTTAACCTACTCATTGCCTTACTTCTTTCATTAAAAAGATCAAGCCTAACTGCTCTTAATTCTTCTTTGAATTTGTTGATCACATCCCCCTCCATTTGAGCATGCTCTAAATTGCTAATTGCATCATATACAAAATTCACTAGTTCATCTAAATATCCTATGGTGTAATCAAAAGCTAAAGTTTCAGCGTAATCTTCTACTGAATATCTAGCTCCGTGCCCTTTAGTCGCCACATGCAAAGTTATTAGTTTTAATATTGGCAAGGTAGTTTTACTTAACATATCTTTTTCACGAGCATTAAGTGATACATTCTCCCCCTTACCTTCAGCTTCGACTTTTTCTTCCATACTTCTTATGATCTCAGATACTTTGTACATCATGCTGTCTTTTGTCGTCCATGATTGGTGTGTTTTTGTAGGATGTAGGCAAATATCAGCCTTATCACATTTATATAATTTAAAACCTGATACTCCATTTTCTGCTGGAGAACCAAAAATTATTTTATCTATCAATTTATCATCACCCCTTACCAGAGATGGCTTATGTATAAATGAAATATTACCACCCTTGCCTTTCACAGATAAAACTGTGCCACTTATACTCATAAGGAACTCTTTATCTGAAGTAGGAAGATTGCTACTTTCCTTTTGAAGTGCATACCATACTAAATTATACTCCTCTGGCAACATTGGCTTATCCTTATCTTTGTCCTCATTATTGGCATCGCTTGCATTCTTGGTATCATTGCAATCTTCTCTTGCTGTGAAGTAATTAGACATAGCATCGCCTATGCCACCATTATTACCACCCATCTTTCTTGCATGACACCCAAGACGATGAGAGGCTTCTGTTTTAGGAAATAAGCCAGAGGCAATACTTGCACCAAGTTGACAACTATTAATATTTTGTGCATTCATAAACCTTGCCATTGCTTCTAAATTCTCAAGTAAATCTGCAATTTGTGGCGAGATTGATTTAATAGTTAGCATTACCGTATAGGATAATGCATTAGTCCCAATCTGCTTAATTAACATCTGAATTTGCTTGCCACTGATATAGCCAAAGCCTCCAAAGTTAATATTAATACCACCACATCCTGCATCAAATGAGGGCATGTCAAAGCTTAATAATTGCAGCTCTGTAGATGGAGTTCTAGCATACAAACTACCCCCTGTTGCAAAGTTACCTAATTGATCTTGCCATATTTCTGGTCGGTTGTAGTTTGAATTCATCCCAAGCTTCCCCAGTAAATTTGATTTCGCATTTACATTGCTGGGGTTAAATGATACTATCAGACCAAGTATAATGGCGTATTTAATAAAACCTTCTCTATAATGAGTACATTTATGCATTACAAAACTTTTGACACTCATAAATACATTAAAAGCCTCCAAGAAACTGGCTTTAATGAGCAACAAGCTGAAATCCTTGTTAAATCTCTGCTTGAATCCAGAGATTTTGATCTTTCTATTCTTGCTACTCGTGAGCAAGTTGCAGAGGTTAAATCTGATCTTCAAAAGAATATTGCTCAACTTGATAGTAAATTGAGTAGGGAGATTTCTGCTACTCGTGAGCAAGTATCTGAAGTTAAATCTGACCTTCAAAAAGAAATCTCTGTCATTAAACATGACATACTTAAGTGGATGATCCCCCTTATACTTACTGTAATAGCTTTCGTTGCTGGCATTGCAGTTAAATTGTTTATCTAAACTCATTTACTTAACCTCTCTTTTAATTTACTAGCTGCATATACTGCGTGTTTTTCAAGCTCATCTATTGCAAGAAAACTTGAAGAAATAGGTATGGCAACTCCTAGCTCCTGACTATATGCAAATACTGATGGCACAAAATCAACACCCCATTTTTCTACTAAATCTGCCCTATTTGAACTTGGGAATTTTTTGATCTCTTTATTATCCATCGCCACTGAAGAAACAGTAAATCCATAGCGATTAGCAAAGACTTCAAGAACCTCTGCAAAATGTGAGCAGTAAATGCAGCTTCCTTTATAGAAAAAAAGTAATTTAAATTTCTTTGCAAAACTCTTGAGCAATTCTTTATTATTTTCTGCATCATTCCTGCTTTTAATTTTAGCACCAGACGCAGATATTGGTATTTCTCTTGCTATATTTAAACTTGGCTCAACTAGAAGCGCATCTTGCCAATTTGCAGTAACTACATCCGCTTTGGCAAACATCTCATTTTGGTATCTAATAAATTTTATTGTATTATCTACATTCGGACGCATTATCATTGCTGCTTTTGCTTCATCAAGCTCCTCTCTGAATTGATTTAATTCCTCAGTTGCAGTGTTTTCAGTGTCACTCTTTTGATTTATATCTTGCTCTTTTTTACTTTTTATTCGTTCTTGCTGCTCGAACCAAAACCACCCCCTTTTACTTCCTTTGTAGAAATCTCCATATGCAAACGCTTCGCTTGCTATACAAAGTGATAAGATAACTAATATTGTGGCTTTAATAATATATGTCTTCATAGAACCTCCTTTTTAATTGAGTTTGTAATCTTCATTCCTGCTAAATAATCTATTTCATCGGCGAAACCTAAGCAGATAATTTGAGTGATAACTCCCCAAGCTATCAATATTGAGGCGAGGTATGCAGCACCCTCTCCAGAGAAATTAAAAAAGTGGCAATAATTTATAAATATTACAAATGGCAATATCGGCAGTAATAGAAAGAATGTTTTAATTGACCGATTAGGTGATAGGTGCTTTTCAGTATTTAAATTTACTATTTTTAATTTTAGAAACAACTGCCCTAACGTTCTTCTATAGCCATCTTTCCAAGATATAAAATGATATAAGTAATATGCAATGACAAAAGCATTGAATGACATTACAAATGCACAGTCGCCACTACACGCTATATTAGCATTTTTAAGAATAGTAACTCTCAGAACACTCCATAGCATAAAAGATATAAAGAATAATTGTGCGCAAAACTGTAAAGAGATTAGTAAATCAATTACATACGCAGCAATACGCTTAAATCTTATTAAATAAGAAGATTTTTGTATTTCATCATGCTTGACTGTATACATACCGATCAAGCCGTCTATTTTCCAAATTGCAATCAAGTAAATTGGTAACAAACAATATAGAATACACAACAAGTAAGCCCTCCCTATCTCCATCCCGCCTGCTTTTAAAGTTAGCAAACCCACAAATGATACTGGTGGCAATGAAAGGATTAGTATTTTTGAGAAACACTGACGATATGTAAGCTCTGACTCCTTAGCAGACAGCAACTTCAATCCTGCAAACAACTGTCCCAACGTCCTTTGATATCTAGATTTCCATGAGACTAAATAATAAACGACATATCCACCAAAGATTGCAGAAAGCACACTATATTGAATATACGTATAATCTGCCATATTACTCGGGATAAATGAGACTATCACACATACGAGTGGTATCATGAACAGTATAAATACTGCTATATCTACCAGATAAGCTAGCATGCGTAAAATATTGATATTGATTTTATTTTATTCATTTTATTGATCCATATTATCTATTTTATTACTAAAGCCCTTTCTTTCGTCAGGCATATTAGCTGCTCTTTTTGCAATTTCATCTGCTGAATTAGCATTTGATTTTGCATCTATTTGGATATTTGGAATATTTATGTTAGGCACTACAATCTCATCATAGAATTCTTTAAAATCTACATTTGACAAGTCTATGTTTTCTAAATCTTCTTTATTAAGTCCACTGCAGCTTGGATTTTCTGCATCACCATTATTCCTACCAAGCTGCTTTTTTGCTTCCTGATTAATTATTTTAGCAATTATTGAATCGTAACAACAAAAGGTTGTTCTTTTTATGACACAAACCCCTAAGAATTTTGTTTTACAAAATGTCCCTATTTCCACACATTTCTTTTCCTTTCTTTTTTTAGCAAGATTCTTAGCTTCAGGAGGACAGCCAGCTCCTAACATTTTACCCCAGCCACCCATTTTAGAACAACAATTGGTATATCCTGCGAGTTTTTTATCGCAATGCTCAGACTCCCCTTTAAATACATTGATAAGATCATCTCCAACAATTCCTTTCTTAGCATCCTTAAGCGCATTTAACATAGCTACTGCTTTTGTTAAATCTGTGTCTTCTTCCATATTTGCTTTTTTAACAGCATCGCAATTACCATCTAAGCATAGGGCTGCACATAACAAATCTTTGCCATCTACGTTATCACCTTCTTTGATTAATTCAGTTCTCTCCTCTTCCCATGATATCTCACGCTCGCATGCAAACTTTCTTTTTAAGTTACCGCAATATTTAAGCCCTCCTTCTTCTTCGTTTGAAATGCAATCTTCGGCTACCATTGTGCAATTATCATGGTCTATTTTTTTACAATCATTCTTAGAATTTCTGGCGCAATCCATTTTGTATTTATATTGCCAGCAGTCCCTTTTGACATCTACTCCATTTACTTGTCTTGTTCCTCCAGGAATTGAACAATAGAGATCTTTCTCACTGCAAGCCGCTGAGCTAACATCAGTAACTGCAAAACTCAATAAAAATATAATTATAAATAATAAATATTTTACTCTACCCAGCATCGCTTCTCCCATTTATCATTAAATTCTCTACAGCAATATTGAGTTGCCCTTAATTCAACATATAACCTCCCACTATTCCCAAATGCCAATTCTATTCTAATTGTATTGTTCCCATCTCTTAAATGCGGTAATAAATTAACGTTTGGATTCGTGTTATAGAATCTTTTTGTATTGCACGTTTTTGTAACACTTCCTGAATACAAATCTGTAAATTCTCCATATCCTCCGTGCCAACTTCTTTTTCTCGAAAATGATCCATTACCACCTGTGTCATTATGTACCTGCACTCCATTTACTGATATTCTAATCCAATCACTATATTGTATATTTGTTACTCTAAATTCTTTAACCGCACTTCTATCTTTAACCGTAAAATTTATATTTTTATCCATTAAATGACATCTTCCACTATCTCTTACTTTATCTATTGTTCCTAAATATAAACTTGGATAATTTGCTTTCCAATATATATTACCATCTATACTCCCTCCAACTATTCCTCCAGCATCATATCCGCAATCTTCTAATCTTCTGCAATTAACACTTAATGTCTTTTCACATACTACATTCCCTGCTGGCCTTTCACATGTTTCTTCATATATTTCGATATCTGTTACTTTTTCTTTTTTTACTACTTTTTTATATTGTTGCCTTTGCTCATTCTCTTTTTCCTTACATCCTTCACTTGTCATTCTTTCAAATGCAGCTATTGGGTCATCATTGATATTTTCTGCTTTGGTAAATATTTCCTGGCTCTCATATCCTTCTATTGTTTTTTTATTCATGGAATCTCTTGTTATGCCTTCTGGAGAATTACTATCTGCCGACTGCATCTTTTGATGTGATTTACTTTTCATTTCTGCATCATCCATTTGATCAACATCATTTGCATGAATATCGGCATTTTCTTTTGAATAATTAGGTATGTTATTACCTGACTCTTCACTTGATGCCATGTTTTGTGATTTCAGTAATCCATCTTGTGCAAGTGATTCAATGGATGATGCTGAAACACTAGTAATTTCACAATTTGCTGCAATAAATATGATCGCCAGAAAAATTTTGAAAAATGAAAACCTTAGCTTGTCCTTAAAATGCCCTGTCATTGTCCCAGCCTCTCTTTTGCTTCTCTTGCAAGCTCACCACTGCTGCTAAATTTTTCAAGAGCGTATCTTGGGCTTACCATGCCTGTTAATTTATCAAAAATAGTTTGGCAGCTAGCTTGTAATCCTTCATTACATGGCTTTGTAAGCACAAATGTTGGCACTTTTGTGACTTCATATTCTATAAATAGGCTTGGATCTATCAAAATCCCCTCTTTATCAGTAGAGAATTTGCTTAAAAAAGCCGCCGTTTCCTTAAAACTACCATTTTTAAAGCCTCTTAATATTACAGCTCCATTATAATTGCTTGCTAGTTTGATTAGATTCTCTAAATTCTTTTCTCCTAAAGAAAATGATGCAAATACTAAAAAATCTGTGTATGACTTACTTGTATCATTACTCACTTCACTAGAAGTTCCAAGAGCCTCTTCCATGATGCCCTTGGAATTTTCTATTAATTCATTTGCTAATTCTTGGTTTTCCTTAGTTATTTTAAGTTCTGGTTCTATAATCGGCTTTGCAACTAGCGCATCCTCGTTTAGTTTATTTTCTAAATTGCGAGTCCAATTTGCCATATCTTGATCAATTGGCTTTTGAAAATCTTTAGCTTTGATGCCGCTGTTCTGGCTCTGATTATTTTGAATCTCTGATAATATTTTCCTACCTTCCTTTACTTGCTCGTTCTCACTTGCAAATACTTTTATAATTATGGCAAGAAATAGAAATATTATTCCTCCCACCAAAATCATTATAAGCCTTCTAAGTATTATACTAGCTCTTAATAAATGCGGATTTAGTGGAATTTTTTTCTCCAATTTATTTGGCTTTTTTACTATTTTATTTTTCATTCTTTTTTTATATTTTTTCATCTTAACCACCCTAAAATAGGCAACAGTTGCGTTTGCGGAAAAGAAGATAGGCAAAATCTTCTCCTTTATATGGAAATTCCCTGCCACTTGAATACATTACATCTGACATACCTATATTATTGCAGCTATAACCTCCCTTCACATTGGGTCTAGGATAAGTCATTTGCGTTCTATACTGGCTTTTTGGTATTCTCCAGTTATAGCTGCTTTTACAAATCTTGCCATTTGGCTTTGCATCACTAGTTGCAGTTTGCCTTGCAAGCCCTAATCTGTGCAATTTAGCAATTTGTCTAGTTGCTAGTAATTGACTTGTTGCAACTCCACCAATATGACTTTCCACTGTTCCTGTAAACGGATAGATGCTTCCTTGACATCCTGCACACCAAAATAATAAGTCCATTGATCTTTTTGTGGCAGTTGATGCTATACAATCAACAGAGCACGCCATCTTTGCAATTGGGTTTGATAATAAAAACGTCTCGGGGTGCATAAAATTAGCCAAACTATCACTATAATGCGATGGATCTAGCTCACTTAAATAGGCAAGATCATAACTTGCCATATCCATGCAGCCAAAATCTGTTATAAGATTTAATAGAAATAATGGTGGGTACACATAATAATGAATATGATAATACGCCTTACTTCTCTTTTCACTTTCGGTTCGTATTTTTTTATTAGACCCTTGGTTCTTACTCGACATAACTTTAAGTCCACCAAGTGATACCAAGCAAAATGGCGTTTTTGTGATTTCAATTATCCTAATTGGCTCCCAGAATCCTATCGTTAGACCTGGAACCATAGGAATACCTCCTCTATTGCAAAAGCACACCGGCATGCTTGGGTTTTTTGTATCCTTGAATTTTGAACTTCTAATTAAAGGTATTTTACCAATAGTCATTGGAAAAATGCAGCTCCAACAGATATCTGTAATTGGATTTAAAAATCTTCCATTACACTTACCACCCTCTGCTGATGCAGAGAAAGGGAATAAGGTGATTAACAATAATGTAAGAAATAGTTTTTTCATTTTTTTTGCTTTTGATTATTTGTAAGTGAAAAACCTTCTTTGTTTTTAAGATTGATCTGCTCTTTTCTTAACTGATTTAGCACTTTTAATTGAGGTGAGTTCTCACCTTCCTTGCCAAAATATTTGATAATCCCATTGTAAATCTCAATTGCCTTATCATGCTGCTTTAATCCCACATATCCTTTTGCATATCCCAAATATACTGTCATATTATCGCTATCAAGCTCTCTGGCTTTTTCAAAATTATCTATAGCTTCTTGGTATTTTAAAAGTCCTAGTAAACTATATCCTTTATTTAAGTAAGCATTAGTAAAAAGGGCATTTTTACTAATAATCCAATCACTTATCTTAATAGATTCACCATATTTTGCTTGCTGATTTAAAATATAACTAATATTGCTGTAACTTTGCAGATTATTTGGCTCATATTTGATTGACTCATCAAATGCTTTAATTGCCTCTTCATATTGATGTAAAGTTGTGTATGACTGTCCTTTTAAAAACCATAGCTGACCTTGTATTTCTTTAGTTAGTGATCCAGGTGGCAAGGTAACATATATCTTATCTATAGTTTCTAGCATCTCTTTTGCTGCAAGTTTTGGCTTTCCTGCAAAAGTGTTTTCTTGCATAGCCCTCCTAAAATCTTCTCCCTTTTCTATAAAGGTGTCATTTTGAATAATAGCTTCGCTATATTGAGAATTCCTTGGAATTACATGATCCTGCAGTTTAGTTGAAGACTGCAAACTATCAGCTGTTTTTGCTGCAACATTACTTGTTATCATGCCGAATGTTAGCAGTAAAGCTATGATGACATGCTCAAATTTATTTACCATTTTGCTTGCCTCTACTTCCTATTATTTTTTTCTTTCGTTTTCTTTATTTAAATTAATTTCATTTATTGTAAGCACTAAATCTCCCTCTTTTTGATAAACCACAGAAGGCACATTTACTATTTTAAATCTTTGGCTGTACGCTCCCCATTGATCAAAGAAATATTGATACTCTTTGCCGTTTATTTCTTTAAACCCAGGACTGCCATCTATTAGAATTATTTTTGCTAATTGATTCTTATCTTGATAATCTCTCGCATATTTTAACTGCTCTTCATTATTGCCATCTACAAAAATAAGTGGCTCATTAAATAGCATGTAATTAAGTGGGTTTATTGCAGTCCCTGCCTTATGTAAAACTTCATATTCAATTAACTCTGGGTTTTTCTTTGCTTCTTCTATCCCTACTTTGGGTATAGCAATATCCTCTTCTAAATACATAGTAGGATCAAAAGTTCTAGTTCTATTTTCAACCGCATCGCTTATACCAGATACTCGGTTCGGGTTTTTAATTTGTTTCGTTACTTCTTTTTGATAATTCTTTTGAAATTTCTCTAACTCCCCATTTTCTTGATAAATTGATAGTTTCCTTGCAATTTCTTGCTCAATATCAGCCTCAATTATAGGATAGGTCTTGCCATAACTGCCAAGGTCTTTTGCAAACACTTGATTCTCCAATAAAAAAAGAGCTGTTGCTAATATGGACAATATAATTGCTATGATGAACAGATAATCTCTCCTCGCAATAGCTTTGCAAATGATAACAATAACCGCACCTAATGCGAAACTTATCGTATATTTATTGAAGTATAATCCAACAAGTGCGCAGGCTATAATGATACATAGCTCTGCTATATTAAGTCCTATAAAAGTCTTCTTTTTTAATATTTCAATTATCTTACCCACATTCACTTACCTTCTAAGTCTTCTTTTGCTGTCACTGAGTTACCAAAAGCTTTTTTTATCAGTAAATCTGTAGCATCTTTTGCACCACTTACAGGCTTTGGTGAGCTAAATATTATCGCATTATTGCTTTTAGCATACTCATCTAAGGTTTTGACAAATAACCTTTTGTAATTTTCCACCTCTTCTGTGACCATTTCACTACTATTACCTTGGTTCACCTGGCTCATTACATGACTGATAACTTTCTCAAAATTCACATACACAAATTGCTGTTGGCTCGGCTTAATTGTAAGCGTTGCTACAATTAAACAAATAATAAATCCCATGACGAACCCTACTGTCGCTGATTTTTTACATAATTTCATTACCTTACCTCTGGATAAATTTCTTTCATTACTTGCTCTACTGCAGACCCTGTATCCATCCCCTGCTTTTTATATTTTTCTACTTTAGAGTACACTTCTGGCGTTGATGAATAGAGAACTTGCGCATATCGATCAAGCATTAATCTACTAATAAAATATTGCTTATTAGATTCATAAATTAGTATTTCTGAATACTCCCCTTTTACTGTCTCTAACTTGCTGATATTATTTATAATCCCACTTGCTACTCTCATCTTTGTAAGTGCATCACAAGATTCTGGGCTTTGTTTTAGCATGAGTTTCCAACCACAACTTTGCGCAACACTTCTTCTAGCCGTTTCTGCAAGCCCCCCAGTTGATTCTCCATCTCCATAAAAATGCTCAAAACTTTGCGTACCAAGTACCAATGCTCCATTATACTTTCTCACTGTCTTTGCCATTGAAGCCAAAAAGAACGGGAAGTTTTCAAGGGCATACCATGCCTCATCTATTAATATGATGAATTTTTGATCCCTATCTCCTGTATAAATTTGCTGCACTATCTGCACTGCAAGCATTTGCATAATTACCCCACCGAGTTCTGGGAATTCTCTTAAATCATCAAATTCCATTACTGTCAGCTGTTTATCAAATTTAACAGCATCTTCTCCTATAAAAAATCTCCCGTAGTTTCCTTGACTTCCAAAATCAAATAATTGTTTGGATAGGTCTCTATCATTTTGGTCACCTGCTTCTAACTCTTCTATTATTTTATCAATGCTGGTTTTCTTTTTATATTTAGCCCAAACTCTGCTAATTGCTCGTGATAATGATGCATTTTGTAAATCTGATGTCCCGTGAACAGGAGCAGCCATCTTTTGTACTATTTTCTTTACATAATTTAGTGAATCCTGTCCTATTTGCGGTTGGTTTTCGTCATGCTCTACTTTCGGATTATATGCCTCTCCTTCAGGAATACCCACAAATGGATTCAAACAGATGGATGAGTTCTCTCCAAATTCTATATGGTCTCCACCCATTATATTGCATAGCTTTTCAAAACCCCTTCCCATTTCTACAACAAAAACTCTTGTCCCCTGACTCATATGATTAAGCACAAATTCTAATAAAAACACTGTTTTACCACTTCCTGTCTCTCCTATAACACATGCATTGTAATTATTAGCACCCTCATAATTATTCCACGAAAAAAGCTGACCTAATCTTCCTGTCAAAAGCATTCCTCCATTACTTGAACCTTTCCACTCTGCATGAATTGGCATTAAGGCTTTTGGCTCACTGGATAATACTGTTTTCTTAAGCTTGAACGTTTTTAATAACTGACCAAGATCAGTTTTATTGAGATATGGACAAAATGATAACAGTGAAGGTAAATGAAAATTATTTAAAGGCTTAATTACAAAATCCTTTTTCTCCACAAACTCATTAATGCACTTTCTGTATAATCTATTTTGTCTGCCTTGGACGTGACCATTACAAAAAAGCTGCTTCTTAAAAATCTTTCTCTGTTTTTTAGGTTATTTTGTAAAATATAACTCCACTCCTTAGTCTCTTCCGCCAAAACTCTGTTAAACTTTTCTAAATAGCTAGGCTGATTAATCAGCATCTCACCTTTCTTTCTATACGCCTCTTGATTACTCTCCTTTAACTCATTTGATATTGAATAACATATGGCAAACCTAGATGGTATTTGCATATAATCTGATTCATTATCTCCAAGCAAACTTACCATTTGATTTATTGACCAGCCATCCTCTTCATTATTACCAGCATCACCCTTAGGTAAATTTGTCACCTCATATACTCTTGTTAAATATTCCCCGCACTTATTCATCACCCCTCCAGAATCAACAAGTAGGCTATTAGCTGTATCTACAATTTGATCTGAAATGCTATCATATTCACTATAACTGACGTTCTTGTAATCTGGGTAATTTACTAGCTCTTTTATAAGTGAGATCCTTCTGGCTTAAGTAATCTCGGATTACATCCCAAACCTGCAATCATTATTTTAAGTCTATCCTTAAATTTTAGGATATTCTCTGCACCTCTTTTCTTATCTAGATTATTTGCATAGGAGATAAATAATTTATAATCCCTATGCTTAAAATTAACATCCTCCCTTTTGTTAAATTCTTTAATATAATCAGTGCGATATTTACCTAATTTAGCAAATATTTCTTCGTCCTGAACTTTTCCCTGTTGCCATTTTTTAATTTGACCCTCTATATTATCACTTGCCAATAATAATACTTCAATCACACCGCCATAAGGTAATTGATCATCAAATAACATTGAGATTTGCTTATAGATGCTGTCTTCTATGCCAACGATAGAATCACACAAAAAAGTGAACCCTGCAATATTACCATCCAAATAATAAAGGGACTCTTTTTTGTTATAAAGGCGATATGGAAATAACTCGCTCCTCGGAGTTGGATTATGCATCTTATCAAGCAATACTTCGCTTAAATTCTTTGTATTTGTCCTAAATCCTTCTTTAATAGTCGCAAATAAACCTTTTGCACTTTCTGTAAGTTTTTTTGTGTTCACTGGTGGAATCATTTTGCAATTACCTCCACTTCTGATTCTTTGTAAGTAATTCCTCTTTCTTGATATTGGTTAAAATGAATTGTTATCTTTTCTTTTGCTTCCTCTGTATTAGTTGAGATTTTATCTGATGAACCTTGGCAAAAACATTGCTTCTTATTCGAAACTTTTTTTCCCGACTTATTATCAATAAATTCATCTAGTTTATCATCATTTATTAACTCATTTACCTTGTTTACTGATTCACAGCCTATTCCTTTGTGTGGCTTACAATCAAAGCTTCCTTTGTAAACTGAGCAGTTACTTAAAAGTAAAGTAACACTTAAAAATAATATTCTTTTTGTTATAATTTTTATCATATCCTTATTTTAATTTAATTGCCTAATGTAGGGTGCATCTGCGTTACCTGATTTGTTCTTTATTGCTTCATCTCGCTTTCTTGCTATGGCTTTTTTAAGCTCAGAACTTCCAAAAAATACACCTTCTGTAAAAATTACATCTACTTTTCTACCTGCTCCTATTTGCACTATAGGCTGCAGGCTCTCAGCCCTATCTATATAATATTTTGAAAGCCTATCCATGCTGCTAGAAGCACCACTCGTAAAACCATCTTTCATTTTTTCTTTGAAGCTTTGCTGAGGTATTTTATTACTTAAAACTATTGATGGTTGATGATTGCCTGAATTTGGGTTTAATGTATCAGAAAAACCACTCAGTAAACCTGCTGCAAAACTATTGGTGAGTAACTTACCTTCTGTTGATACTACTTCCCCTCTAATCCCAGCTCTACCATCTTCTCCTGTCACATATCCTGCAACTTCTGTTTCTACAATCTCTGCTGTCGCAATTTCTGTGCATGATAATTTCTCAAGCCTAATCTTTGCTCTTTCACTTGATAAGTTGCCAAATGCCGCTCCTATAATATGACAGTCTTTAAGGTCACTTTTAAACTTCCTTGGTAATGTCCCGTGATCTATTATTCTAATTAAAATTGGCTCAGGATCAGTTCCTGCACTAAGTCCAGTTTCAGCATCTACACCAGATAATAAAACAGCACGA
Organism: Eutreptiella sp. 'Long Island Sound 2002'; assembly: GCA_964036045.1. NCBI lineage: Eukaryota > Euglenozoa > Euglenophyceae > Eutreptiales > Eutreptiaceae > Eutreptiella > Eutreptiella sp. 'Long Island Sound 2002'. The sequence continues at coordinate 3,612 of CAXIWF010000024.1, read as the reverse complement.
GCAAAACTCCCTGCTGGTATGTAATTATCCGCAGTTTTTAGAGTTTTGTAATTCTCAGAATTCTGCGCATTTTCTAAATTCAAATTATATTGACTTATTTCATTGCTTTTAGCAGATGGTGATTCTTTAATATTAATATTATTCTTACTTTTTATATTTTGGATTTCTCTTGATAAATTAGTTAATTTATCTTCTACAAATGGATCGCTTGCCTGCTTTTGCCTGCCCTTCTCTATTTCTGCTTTGATCTCTCCTATCTGCCTACTTATAAGCTTTTCTTGTAGATCTGACTGCTCTTTAATTTTGGTCTCAAGTGCATCCTTCCAAAGCTGATCTGTTGTTATTACTTCCTTAGTGGTTTTGATTGTTATTTCTTTTCCTGCATCCTCCTTCTCTTTTACTATTTTTTGCGTGCTTGATTTTTTAATTCCTAAATAAGAAATACTGCATATAGCAAGAGTTAAAGCCAAAATTAGAATCGCTATTTTAGACTTCAATTTAAATAACTTTTTCCTGTCAAAATTCTTGAAATTAATCATATTTGATATACCATTATTATTACATTGCCTCTAATACTCACTGAAAGTGCTCCTCTGAATAATTCACTTATTTGTTTAAGCCCTAGCGCACTCGGCTTACTTTGATACTCATATTTCATTAATCTTAAAAATCTGTTGCTATACTCTGTAACTCTAGTGACCATAACTTGCTTACCTTCTAAGGACTGATACCCTCTCCATACGAGATTATTGCTGAGATTATGTGAGGGGTTTTGATGCTTTTTGTAGTTATTTATTTCCTTTAGACTAATATCCCTTTTTGTGAAATTACGGTCTTCTCCTTTGGAAATATCCCTGATCGCCTCAATTACTTGCTTCTTAATATCCTGTACCTCTCTTTCTTTCCTTTTTACCTCTTTTAAAACTGGTTTTTCTATAATCACAGTTTTTGGCTCACTTGCTTTTTTTACTTTGAAATTGATATCCTGCGTGTAGCCTTTTTCCGTTATAATTGTAATTGGTACTATTTCTCCTGCTATTCCTTTAGCTGATAAAAAGATTGCTCCAGTCTTATTATCTCCCTCAATGCTATACTCATCTATATTGCCAATAACTTTTGCTATTCGATCTTTCTTAACTTCTATTCTGTTAACACCTACTTGTGATATTTCAATATTTATTCTTTTATTGCTATCTGCTTTATAAATTGCAGCATAGACTGGGGCTTGTAGTGATGTAAATCCTGTAAGTACTCCAGCAAATAGAGCGTAAATTATTGTCCTTTTAGGTGTGATTTTGCAGGTTTTGTTTATCATTGCTTCTCATTAAATGTTTTAACTAATAATCTCCCATGTGATTTTCCGTATCCTATTACATAGGTCACTGACTTTTGACTCTCGCTTCCCTTACCAAAACTTGAACTTAATATTCCTGTAACCTCAACCTCTTCTCCATTTTTGAGTATTTTAAGACCTGTAATATCAAATTTGGTGGCTAAGTTATATTTTTTGTATTTTTGACTCTCTTCCTTGTAATGCTCAGTAAAGCTATGATAGGACTTACTATCTACATGCTTGAGCAAGATTTGCGATTTATAATCAAGGTTATCTGGAGTTAAATCCAGTAACATCTCTATATAAAATAATGTCATCTGCTCTATATAAGAATCACTAAAGCCGTCCTTGCCTGTGATTGACACTACGTCTTTTAAAGCTGGAATAATTATTGTTTTATCGTTTTTTGAAATGCCAATTATTCCAAATAAAAGATTGCTTATTAATAATAAAGAGGAAATCCCAAGCAATATATTCCTCTGCTTATATAACGCTTGGTTCTGCTCATTTACCGCCAGTGGATTCATAATTACCTTTTATTAAATTGTTATAAATAATGTTTGCCGTAATATTTAATTTTTTTGGCACAAATAAGATCGCTCAAAATAAAAAATAGTTTCTTGGCAAAGCCTGACTTCTTAAGCTTTGCCTTGACATATCTCATTACAAATACCCCACAAAACATGCTACTTATCGCAATTATTAATGCATGAAATGCAAAGCCTAAGACCGCAAGTGACCCAGTAAATACTATTTCACTAATGGCAAAACTCAGTATTTTTCTCTCTTCGTCCAGTAATGTGAATATTTTTGTTTGCATAAAATTTACTTTGTAATTAGTTTTATGCATATTTCAAAGATGAATACTGATAAAATTGCCAGTATTATTGGTGCAGGAGTTGATGTTCTTGCTGTTGCATAGCCACCACCTGCAAGTATCATAGCATCTATTACAAATGACCCAGCACCAGCCATTAATTCTTTGACTGTTGCCTGCAGATTATCTACAAAATCAAGCTGAACTGCTGTACCTGCTGCATTCGCATCACTTACTATTGTTGCGACCAATGCTGTTACCATGCATAATGTCAGCGCACTGTTTGCCAACTGATTTTGCTTTGTTGATATTCCTTTAGATTTGTGACTGTTTATTTTGTTTAGTGGTTTTTTCATGGTTAGTATCTCCTGTTGTTAATTGTTGATTGTTGATTGAATAATTTAAATTTACTTTTTTCTTTCCATTACTACTTATTGTTTTGTGGTGATTTTTTTATTGATTCTGATTCCGTATTTGAAGAAGCATCTGAATTATTATTCTCTTTTTTGTCCTTCACTCCATATTGAGAAATAAACCAACTCGTGGCTTTTTCAGTATACTGCTCTCTCAGATTTTCTAGGGTTATTTGCTTTGCTAGCAAACGCTTATTGTCTTCACTCACTTTTTTTGCAAATTTCTCCCACACCTCTCTTATCGTCTTAGCCCATAGCTTGTTACCCTCGCTTTCTTCAGTATTTTTAAAAGCAATTTCTTCCTTCTTTTTTGATGCTTTTACTTTATTTTTCATCTCTTCCTCAAGACTCTCTATTGAGAGATTCCCATTACCAAAATCTAAACATAACCCAAATATGTAGTTAAACTGCAACCTATTTTGCTCATAGTCGCTTTGGAATTTCAATAAAGTTGCATAGGAATCTTTATTTTCTGATTCACTAGATTTATTTACAGATTCATTGCTTTTATTTGGCTCAATTTTATTTTTATTAGGTATGAAGGGATAAAAAAAACCTCCGCTTCCCGCAAAACTTACATTGCTAACCCCAAGAAAGCCTATAATCGATAGTGTTGTTACTAATTTATTCATATTTATTGCCTATTTTTATTGTTATAAATCTTCATGATTGACTGGACATAACTGTGTCATTTCATTTTCTATTTCTTTTGCGAATGCTGCACACTCCTCGCCTATTGTGGCATCTTTCATTTTAAGGCATTCTTTTTTGCTGTCTGCATGTGTAATAAAATTATCTAGCTTCTGGCTACTTAAGGACAACATTGCAGTTAACTCCTGCTCATAATCTACTGTCGGATCAGTATCCTTATGACATTTATCCTTGTATAAAATAAATAAATACATGATAAGATTATTTTTCGCCTCTACTTCCTCATTGCTTGCAAGATCAATCTTAAATGACTGCAGCTTCTTTACTTTCTCAAGCAATCCTTCTTCATCAGGTCTGTGATATTTGACATTTGTAGACAGCGGTAACTCAAATGCTAT
>CAXIWF010000022.1:0-18427 GCA_964036045.1 Eutreptiella sp. 'Long Island Sound 2002' | reverse complement strand
CACAGCCTGCACCCCGCAGCAATGCGCATCGTGGACGCCCTTGGCCTCAGCACCGCGACTCTGCGCGCGCAGCTGGAGGCGCAGGGGCCGACCGGGCATCTGGGGCGGGAGGTTATCGCCATGGCCAGCCACTGTCCTCAGTGCAACATGTGTGTCGTGCACCAGGACCACCATTCAAACTTTTTAGGGTGAGGCGGGGCAGTCATTTTATGCAATGTATTTAGCATTATTTTACTTTTTTACAGGTATTGCATACTCTCTCTCTACCTGCTATGCTAGGAACTGCGTGGGTAGGGGCAACAAGAGGTGGTACTGGCTGTTTCTTGTCACCTGCATGATGGGCTGCGGCCTGTTCGTTGCCGCCGCCAAGTACGTGCAGCAGTTCCGCGTCTGTGCAGAAACGCCTGAGATCTTCAACAGAATTGTGAGTGAGCTCCCCGCTGCACCGCTGCACCGCTGCCCTACATATAGTATTGCGAATCACTGCTCGACCTTGTGAATATCTTCTCTCTATATAAAAAATTTCTTTACCGACTTCAATATGTATCTCTCAATCTACCCCTCATTGCATGCGTGGGTGGGTGCATGCATGGCAGGGAGTGTTTGGACTCGTATCGCGTGAGTGGTGCGCCTTCACTACGCTACCGGCCTTCTACGGTCTCACGGCGGGCGTATTCGCTATGGCTGTCTACTGCTTCTTCCTGATGCAAGTGCAAATCGTCTGTGTCACCAGAGAAACCACCTTCCTTAACGTAAGCCTGCGGGCAGCTGCAGAATGCGCCGTCTCAAAATGGTTATTTTCACAGTCATGCTGCTATTATTGCTGCTACTTTTGCTGCTGCTGCTACTATTGATTCTGACGATGGACTGCTCTGCTCTGTGTGCGTGACCCCGTCTGGTGCTGCCTGCACCCGCCTCAGGTGATCAAGAACCGCTTCGAGACCATTCCGCCCACGTGGACGAAGCAGGGCGTGAACCTGCTGTCCTTCTTACTCACGGGCCGCTATAACGTGCACTACCCTAACGTGCCGGGCACCACCCCCACGAGTAGCGCTAATAGTGCCGGCAGCAACAGTGGGGGTGCTGGTAGAGGGGTAGATTCTGAGAGAGAGAAGGGTCTGCAGATGTTGAGCGACTTAGAGAGCCGCATGCAGCAGCCCGGTGGTAGTGGCGGCGGTGGAAAGAAGAGCAGCAGCCCTGTGGACGGCACCCGCAGCCGCAGCAGCACGGCCACGTACACGGCGCCCACTGCGGAGCTCTCGGATGCAATGGCGGATGGGGGTGTGGGGCAGGCCTCGTCCAGTTCCTCCAGCGCTGCTGCTGCTGCTGCTGCTACTGTGGAGGACGGGGATGACTACGACTTCGAATTTGCTGCGTCGGCAATCAACACTTACCAAGAGCACTACTTCGGCTGCGATGGTACCAATCTGTCTATCTATCTGTCTGTCGATCTGTCTGTCTATCTGTCAGACTGCGTGCGCATGTGTGTGTTGCTCTGTTCATTGTTGGCTACGGTCTGCTCCCAGTATTTATATTTACGCACGTAGTCACATGTCCCGTCAAGTTCATCGTCAATGCACTCACCTCTCTCTCTCCCTCCCCCTCTCTTTCCTTCCCGCCTTTCTCTTTCCTTCCCCCTCTCTCTCCCTCCCCCTCTCTCTCCTTCCCCCCCCCCCCATCTCTCTCCCTCTCCCCTTTCTCTCGCTCTTTCGCCATACTCTGTTGCTTACCTATTTCAGCCACACGAGGCTATGCAGCTGACATCAACGAAGCATTTTTGCAGAGAGACCAGCTCGTCGCCGCCCGCAAGGGACATGGCCCTGCTCCCATGGCCACCGATGGGGCTGAGATGGGGCTTGGAGGTGGGGGTGCAGGGGAGGTAGACCTCTTGGGCACCCAAACCGAAATGGCTTCTATCGACAGAGCATAAACCCGCTGAGAAATGGGGTTATTCCGTGCTGCGGCCTCCACTCCTGAAGCTCGCTCGATGATGGATTAACCCATGCTGCGGTCTCCACTCCTCAAACTCGCTCGATGATGGGTTAACCCGTGCTGCGGCCTCCACTCCTGAAGCTCGCTCGATGATGGGTTAACCCGTGCTGCGGCCTCCACTCCTGGAGCTCGCTCGATGATGGGTTAACCCTAACCCGTGCTGCGGCCTCCACTCCTGGAGCTCGCTCGATGATGGGTTAACCCTAACCCGTGCTGCGGCCTCTACTCCTGAAGCTCGCTCGATGATGGGTTAACCCGTGCGGCGGCCTCCACTCTTGGAGCTCGCTCGATGATGGGTTAACCCGTGCTGCGGCCATGCTCCCATTGCCACCGATGGGGCTGAGATAGGGCTTGGAGATGGTGGTGCCGGGGAGGCAGACCTCTTGGGCACCCGAACCGAGATGGCACCGAGATCGACAGAGCATGAACCCGCTGAGAAATGGGGTTAACCAGTGCTGCAGCCCCCACTTTTGATAACACAGGTTGTTGATAGGTTAAGTGTTATTATGATGATGATTATTATCTTTAAGTTAATGAGCATATCCCATGGGACCAATTCGTTGCCCCCTCCCCGTCTTATTGATGCATTATTGGAGGGGAGATCCCATGGGACCAATTCGTTGCCCCCTCCCCGTCTTATTGATGCATTATTGGAGGGGATAGTGACATATTTACAGTAATTATACCTCGAAATTCAGTTTTTGAGCTTGAACTATCATACCATAAACTTTATCGTAGTCTGAGATCGAAGTACTCGTACTACAGGTCGGTCTGAATAGGTTGGCTGGGAGGACCGAGTCAACTAACGAATCTGTTTCTAGCCGAATGTTTACATCTTTTCAGCATAACTTGTAGAAGAACTGTGGTGTCAACTATTAGGCAAAGGCTAAAGCTATCGGCAAACATGAAGGCCGAGCGCTGCGGCTGGTTTGGCTCGCTTGCTGGTTCGAGCTAAGGAGGGTAAGGAGGCGGCACTCGCCCTCGCGTTCACTTCGATTGCTTATGCGCTGAATAATCCAAAATCATGACAGAGCAAGCGAGTGGAATACTCTCGCTGTATGTACCTCGCCGTCTCTCATTCCGGCTACACCAAGCCACACTCTTGCCTGCCTGCCTGCCATGGAGGGTGGTGGCAATGTGAGTGGTGTTACTGGTGGAATACGCCGCGGCCGGAGAGGAAGGGTGTAGACGAGAGAGATAATGAGGCACAGGCAAACCAGCAGAAATAAAACACATCAAGACCCTAGTATCCATTATACGTGCTCGTGTGCAAATTGACTTGACCGCCAGCCACGCCATTTTGCGGGTATTTCTGTACACACTTCACATCGATTTGATATGAAGAGAAGAGGGAATAAGAGGAAGAGGCTGTGTGTGTGTTCAGCGGTGTGCTCGCGTGGAGAGGCGCTGGCTGTGCATTTGCTGCGCCTGCTGCACCTGCTGGGGAGAACGCTTCTTCTTGGCGGAGCGCAATGACTGGGAGCCTACCGAGTGCGAGCCCACGGAGCAGTCGTCGAAGGCAGAATCCCTGCTCTGCAGATTCAACCCGATCACACTGCTACCGCTGCCGCTATTGGCCTGCGCGTGCACCAGCACGCCGGTGCGTGAGAGCAGCTCCGTGGAGGTGGAGGTCACGCTGCCTAAGTCGTGGGGACTATCTGCGCCCGCGCCATAGCCACTAAACGCGCTCACCACACTGTTTCCCGAGGACGCATTGCCTTCAGCCTGGACGTGAGTCGCATATTTCTGGGCCACAGCTTGGGTGTGGGTGTAGGCAGTGCGGAGGTCGAAGGTCTCTGCAGAGCGGTGTGCCCCCTGTCTGCGTGCATCACCCGCAGGGGTGGGCGTGGTGGTGTAGTGCACCTGCGCCCCAGGCGGGACCAGAGGCGGGATGCCCGGAGCTGCATGGCCCCCTCCTGCATCACTACTACCTCCAGCACTGGCACTGACACTAGAGCCTGACGCAGGGGCTGCCGCCTTGGGTCCTGCACTCGCCCCCGCTGCTGCCGCTGCTGCTGCCGCTGCCGCAGCTGCCCCTCCTCCCCAGATAGAGCCCTGCTGTTGCTTGAGGCCTTCGTACAGAGCACCAGCCAAGCCGCCCAGAACCTTCTTCACCTTTGGCGCGCGCAGGGCCATGCCGTTGGAGGCGGGCACCGGCTGCGGAGGAGGGCACTGGGTGTCGGGTATGCATGACATGCAGTTCTGGTCGCGCGCATCGAGCAGCTCCTCGCAGTGGCTGGGAGGGTGGCGCCCGCCGGACCCACGGGAGGGGCCCCGAGAGCCGCCACCGCCACCGAGAGCGCTGCCAGACCCGCCAGATCCACTCGACCCGCTCGCAGCAACAGCCAGCCCCCCAGACCCGTGGTTCCAACTGGCACTGCCCACCGCCACGGAGGAGGGCGTCTGTGGATTGGAGGTGGAGGTGTGGGGCAGGTACGGGTGTGGGTGCGGAGACCCACGGACACCCATGAATTGCTTCACCTCCGGGTCCTCCGCCTCCATGGCATCAGCAGGCATAGTCGACACAGTTGCACTTGCAGATGCGATGGCGGAGGCGGAGGCAAGGAAGGGCGAGCTGCCGCGCAGAGCACCCTCGCTGCCGCCCGATCGAGATCGCCGCACATGCTTGCGGATGTCCACGGCAGTGGCGGGGGCAGCGACAAAGGCGGCAGTGGCAGTGGCAGTACTGGCAGCAATCAATCCTTGCGACGGTGCGGGAGTGCTGCCGGCACTGCTGGCACTTTTGCCCGCGATGCCGGCGAGGACTCCGGGAAGGTGAGGGCTAGCGGCGGAGGAGCAGGAGGAGGAGGACTGAGGGCCAGCAGATGCGCTACGCTGGGGCTGGGAGCTGTTAGGAGCTGGCAGGTGGCTGGGGCTGAGGCTGGGGCTAAGGCCTGGACTGAAGCTCTGATTCTGATTATGAGTAGGACTCATCGAAGTACCATGCAAGCCAGATGCAGCAAAAGTGGCAGATGCCATTACGGTGGGGGCGTCTTGGCCAGTTCCCATTACGGCTGAGGCTGGGGCGGCGCGATGATCTCGGTGTCCGAACTCGAGACTCATGCCGGCCACTGCCGCGGCAAAGGCGAGGGAGTCCGCATCCGCAGTTGCTGCCCCTGCCGACCCTGTCGAGGCTACTGCGATGTTGCGGCTTCGCGCCTCGGAGACGAAGCTGCGAATAAAGGACAGCAGCTCCTCGTCACGAAGGACAGAGGGATCCAGCACGCCGCCTCCCGCACTCACGCTGCAGCTGTCCGGAGCGTTGTTACACGCAGATCCCAGACTCAATACGCCTCGCGAGGAAGCTGCTGCTGCTGCAGTTGGTGCTGTAGTTGGTGCTGGAGACTGCTCTGGCACAGCGGGGAGAGCGCGCGCCTGGTATGGGTAAGCATGTTGACCGGTAGCTGGCGCCTGAGCAGATTCTTCGTCTTCCGCAGGGCAGCTCAAGCTCCCCTCTACACACCCCTCGCGCAGATGTGTCTGTGATTGCTGATACACCGGATTGGTTACGTATACTGAATAGAAGGCAGAAAGTGGCAGCAACAAACGCATCAATGGACAGGACCGATGTGTTGTAACAAAAACGATAAAAAAAACAGCATTCAGTTAATGATGACCTAAGCGCAGTAAAATAAATAAAAAATCGGCATTAAGAGGAGGCCACTTGCATACCACACCGACATACCTGCTGTGTCTGTGATGTCGGAAACGCCACAGTCATGGTCGGCCTCTCCATCTGTGTCGCCACCGGCTCCTCCGAGGAACACTTCGGTCGCCACGGTCGGGGACTGGGAGCGGGTTAATCGCGGGGGATAGCTCTGTGGCCTTCCTCCCCCGCAAAGTGCCCCCTGTCCCTCCGCAGTCCCCGTAGCCTGCTCCTTCGCCACCACAGTCGAAGGGTCGGCATCTACCTTGTCCAAAGAGCTACAGTGCAGCCCCATAGCTCCGCCCACCGCGCCCTTCTCCCGATGGTGGGCCCCGCCCCCGCCCCCGCCCACATCGGGATCTCGACCAACGAATATGTCGGCTGTAGCGGCGGGGGCAGCGGAGGCGATAGACCTGAAAGACTCATCGAGACTGACAGGGGCAGGAGCTGCATCTGGACTCATGCCGTGGCGCAGTAGCTGTTGGTTTTCGAAGCTCTCAGCGAGAGAGAGGCTGGGTGGGGCTCCTGGGGATCCTGCTGCAGTGAGACCAACTCCGCGCCCAAGCTGCTGATTTCGAACCATTTCCTTTAGTATAGGATCATTAGCGAAGACAGCAGAAGCGACGGTCTGCTGATCTGAGTTCAGTCCTGCGCCAGCCCCAGCGCCCACTCCTCCAGCTCCGCTCAGCCCCACTGGAGCAATGGGACTGCGTCTGTTAGAGCTCGCGCGAGCAGGGGTATTATGCGCCCCCTGTGGCGTGCGAGGCCGAGGTCGTGAGCTTGTACCTGTTTTCCCTGTTCTCATGGCTTTCGTATGGATCGCTGAAAAGGCTGCTTGATCCAGTCGTGATCGGTATGACTACGAAATTGCTTAGCGCTATTACTCAATCGGCTTCAAAATTGATGAACTTAGTATGCCACTGTAGAAAACAGTTGAAAAAGACGCGAATTAAAGTATGAAAATCCCAAAAGCATATTATCGGTAAATCAAAACTATTGTGCTGTGAAAGTCTTACCTGTGGTAAATCAATATAAAAAGAAATTTACTCGTTGGGATAAATTTATGATGAGAGGGGTTTAGCTTTGAAACCTCCGAGTTTCAAATAATGGATAGAAACTTTGATAGATGATTATTGCGAGATAATTACTTCAATGCCACATTTTATATTCATCGTAGGAGTAGCTTTTTGTAACCAGTCAGGTAAAATTAACTCCCCTCTGCTGGGCTTAAGTTACTGTATTCGCAAAGATCGTGCTTCCCGCGCCCAGTATCCCAGGATCCCAGGCTCCGCTGATCTGGAATTTTTTGGGGGGGAATTAATTTTTTGATCCCTCCCAGCAATTCTGTAAATTATTCCAGTATTCCAGCAGGAAGTTACCTGTACTTCAAGTGCGAGTATCCAGCGATCAATAAAGTTACAGTATCGTGAAATCATAAGAATTTGTGCGTTGGGGCACAATATTTTAGCTATCCCATAATAGCAAACCCCGGTCTTCATCAACCGGATTCGAACGTTCATCGTTCAACAGCAGGGCATAACTTTACCGGCATAACATATTCAATCGGTGCCGTGTTGTATGATATCAGGGGAACCAAATAACAAGATCGGTAACATTAAAAACGCGCCTCTTGTCAATTAAATTCTGACCATAGCCATGAGGTTGGCGTCCTTACTTGCTTACAAAGTCCTTGATATAAAAAAATAGTTAGAATCCAATCGCATATCACAATGGGAAATTGTTGTGCTTCTCACAACTTAGAGAAAGTCGAGTTGTTGCACCAATGCAACGCCCCGGGGGTTATTTTTCGTGAAGAAATCCGTGACATAAATAAATCACGCCGGAATGTGGTGTCATGGCTACCTGAAACCAACGAACCATCGGGAATTGTTCTTATATCACACGGACTAAATGAGCACTCTTTGAGATATTATCGACTCGCAATAGAGCTGGCCCAGATTGGATTTGGAGTATACTCTATTGACCACGTATCTCATGGAAAGAGTGATGGTGTCCGCTCTGTAATAGTGGACTATCGCATAATGCTTGACGACTTCGCCGTGTTCGGAAATAGTATTCACGAGCAGTACCAGGAACTGCCGCTGTTCCTGATGGCACACTCGATGGGATCTATGATCGGTATAATGACTGCTAGCCGCATAGCAGGACTCCAAGCAGTCGTACTCTCTGGTGTGCCGCTTTTTCCTGGACCAGGGGCGAGCAGTCCTCTTGGGATGCAATGCCTTTACCCACTCAGCCAGACGTGGATGGCCCCGTACATTGCCAGGGCTGGTGCGACGGTGGCTCCTGCTGGCTTGCTGGCTCCCTTAATAGTAAAGGAACTGACATCTGACCCAGTGGAGCTGCAGCAGCTGGCGGCAGACCCGCGTGTCTGCCCGCCATATATCTCCAACCGCTCCGGCTACGAGCTGCTGAAGCTATCCGTGCTGGCGAAGGCCGAGGTGACACGCCTGCCTGCGTCGCTGTCGTTGCTGTGTATCCATGGCTCCGAGGATGCCATCGCCTTGCCGAGGGGCTCCGAGTTCGTATTCGAACATGCTCAGTGCGATCGAGCCCGGAAGCGCCTGCACAAGGTGGCGGGGGCGCTGCACGAGCCCTTCCACGAGCGAGAGCCACTGCGCAGTGATGCTATCGCCTGTGTAACGGACTTTTTCCAGCAACAGCTACATCTGTACCTCCGACGCCCACCCCCGCCCCCACTCTTATCCTCGTCGTTGCCAACTACGGCAGCGACATCTGAATCAAATATCCAGCTAATTTCACAACCGATAGCAACCAATGCAGGCACGGATACAGATGTGGTGCCCACTGATACAGTATAGGTTACACTATACCCGGTATTTTAAAAGGCTGCGAAGTTTAAAATAACTTTTCTGGCAGCTATTCATACAAGCTAAGCATGTTAAGGCGGAGTAATGCACTAAATGGACCATCTATATTTGAAATTTCAACTGTACAATGGGTCATATTGTTCATCACGCTGCTGTACACATTAAGCCGTATCGTGTACTCAATTCACACAAGCTAAGCGCTTTTGGTATTGAGAAGAGATACTTTCTTAATGTATTATGCTTAAGATAGCGATATATAATTGTGAGTGAATTATAGTAAATGAACTACTAAAATATCAGTGATGTAGCATTGCATTCCATCACTGCTGCCGGAATAAATCCGTATAGCGGACAGAATCACCATGAATAGCATAAGTTTATAATATACTATATATACTGATACCTAAAGTCCGATTGGACCGTGCCACTATAATTGGCATAACTACTTATTACTATATACGTACCACCGTCTACAAACTAGGTCTCGTCCGTAGTGGATATAACGAGTGGTTGTGTCAAGTAGCAAGCGAAGCCCATAGTGACAGATGGGGATGTAGGGACCTTGGTCCACAACTGTACGTACTATCGTGCGTACAGTACCGTTATGTACGAAAGGTACACGGGATAACGGTACAATAGGGTACATGCGTGCAGTGAAGTGAGCGTGATTGGCAGTGCCTGGTGTTGTTATTCATATGCGATTTAACGGTGTATATATAGATGGCACAAATCTATAGCACATTAACTCTAAAATTCCTCCACGCCATGGATCGATTAGCTTAAAAATAGAAATAGTCTGTAGCATTCTCTCTGCACTAGTGGTCCACTACTTTGAAAGCGCTGCCAGATTATGATACTTCGAAGCTGCAGCTGGTGCAGCGTCCTTCTGAACACTGCTGCTGTCAAGGTAGTAGCAGAGTAGAGTAGCGAGCGGGAGTACCCAAACACTCACGCATACACACTCCAAATGGGTTTGTTTCAAGCATTGCTGCTACTGGTTGTTGACGGCGGCCACGCGTCTTGAGGAGTCCAAATCGAGAGCTTCTGTTGGGAAGTATTGCAAACTTCTAATCTTTCCACCTTCTGCTTAACAAGATCTTGACTGCAAGTGCCTTTCGCCATCCCTTCGCATGACACCAAATCTGGGGCCTTGGACATCTTTTGAACTACAGATGGACTAACGAAGAACGTATCGAAAGAGAACGGAACGACGAGAAGAGTATAACCACGCCGGTTCAACATCCACGCGATGTCACAGTTGGGAGTCTCGATCGTGAAAACATCGACATGATAATGATCCAGGTTGAGCCCCTGCAAGGCAGCGCCCTCGCAACCCTCACAGTCGACAGACATAAAGTCCACATGAGTTACCCCGAAGTGGTGCAGCAAGTGGTTGAGGGTCATTGTCTTGACTGCGCGATCTTCTGCCGTTGGGGCTTGTGCCTCTGGTGCCGAGCCATGCTTTACGCCATATCGAGTCAAGTCCGGCTTTGCGCGCACAACATCAACTGAACTCCAATAAAGAGTCTTGTCTTCCTCTGCGGCCAATGCAGCAAATACACAAGACCCCACTCTTTGATTCAAACGACATGACCTCTTTTCCCTCAAGTTGTGCATATAATCCCGCCCTGCATCAATCAACATCCCTTCCCACTTTAGCGCTTTTTCGAACCAATATGTGTTACTTTCGAAAACTCCATCTCTCGAACCAAACTCAACAAATACTCGTGGAGATTTCGGTTCTTGGTTTCTTGCTTTGTCGTACAATTCTACCTGCTGGAAAATATTCTTCGCAGCCCATCTCGCTTGCCCAAGAGACGGCTCATCGTTTGAAGCTGGGATTGCGGACATATCAATCAAATTTAACGCTTCGCGGCGGGGATCGAAAGGTACATTAGGGTCAAGTCCCCCACCAAAAACTTTGGTATTATTCCCGTCTCCACGATGCATCATCAACTTACGCTTCAATGGAAAGTCTTCCAACACAATGCTGGAATCGACCGCCAATCCTAGGAGTACGTTGGCTGCCAAGAGTATGGACACCAGTAAAAAGGTTACCATTGTTGCGTTGTAATTATTATCAACTCTAGTCTTACTGGCGTTGTAAAGGAGGCTTCTAAATCTGGAAGAAGGAAGTGATGAAGTCTTTGTTTTTAGCTCGTTTTTTTTTTCTCTCTCTCTCTCTCTCTCCATCACAAGCAGCAGTGCAACCGGAAGATAGAAAGGCTTATTTATGTTGTTGTTATTATTAAGGACAAACAAATGTTTTTAATTGAACCATACACGACCTCTCAATGCTTGATCCCAAGTCGGCACCCGTCACGATTCCAGGATTCTGAAACAACAGGGTCGTATTTTACTGAGTTATTTTATTGAGTTCTGGTATGATATACTACATTGTGAGTGAAGTACAGAGCCAAAGTGCCTTAATTGAATAATTGTGGTACAGTGAAAACTTAATTGGATATAAAACTTTTCAGCTGCCACGCCACTGGCGCCGCCGTACTCGTAGTCATTTCCGTACCCACCGTAACTGAGGCTTATCAATAACAAAAATGATACTGGTATCAAGGTTATGATAATAGTTACGGAGATTATGATGACGATGCATGATGATAAAATATAAACCTCAAACACACTACGATACGACCAATGATGATTCAGAACCACACCAGAAGCCCCTCTATGGTGATCATCTGACTACTCATATATATATCCTTCACGGGCGGGGCGTTCCAGAAGTACTGGTCACTGTCTGCCACACCGGGTTGTATTGGGACTAAGTCATTCTAAAACAAAAACTACAGTACAGCGACATTGTTCGAGTCTTCGTTCTGTCCTCCGACATATGTCCACAGTTTCCAGGTGTGTGATGCAGTAGGTAATTACGCTAGCCATTTTGCTGTCTCCGCTTCCTCCTTTCCCTTCCGCTCATGTTCCTTCTGCTCTAGCACCTTAGCCCTCCATTCCTGCTCCACTTCATCCTTGTCCTGCACCCAGGCCACCTTGTCTTCTCAGATGAACTGCCGCAGCCCGGAGTCCCGCGACATGTTGATGCCTTTTCTTGGAACAGCTACTTCAGAGCCTCGTAGGCCTTGCGAGTACCTTCTGCACCCAGGGTGCCGCGCAGTGCCTCCAGAGCCGCCTCATTCCCAGCATTGGCCCGATCCAGCTTCTGCTACAGACCATCCACTAGCAGCTCAGAGCTGAGCACAACATCATTATCCCAAGCGCTGTCAAGAGTATTGCCTAGCAGTCCCACTGCGCTGTCCAGGTACTGCTGGCAGAGCTCTCCATCGCCTGAAAGCAGCTTGCTGATGCCTCCGATGGGCAGCGGGAGTGGCACGCCTCCTGCGAGCAGGCCCAGCTTCAGGCAGATCAGGCCCACAGTCAACACGGAGGCCGCTTTCTTTACCGCGTCTTTGAAGTCACTTAACGGGATGCCATTGCCATCCTTGCCACAGGGCACCACTTGCCAGGTTTCGCTGCAGACAAAGAACATGACTGCCTCTTTCTTCAAGATGCGCATTGGGTTCTTTTTGCTGACAAAGGAGTGGTGCACTTTGGGTAGCACTACCACCAGGGTCGGGATGCTGTGCGTGTCCCTCAGTAAGAGTGTGAGTTTGCCTTGCACGGATTCCAGCATTTCAGGACAGACCTTCAAACCTTCCATACTAGCAATAAGACCACGAATTATTACTGCCTGCTCCTCGTTAGCCTGCGCAGTGCTCTCTGCCAGTGTCGCCACGCTCTTGACCAGGGTCCACGTGGCACTAGGGCGCTTTGCAGGGCAGGGTCCACGTGGCACTAGGGCGCTTTGCAGGGCAGGGTCCACGTTGCACAAATCCAACACATCATCCGCAAGAAAGTGGTCACCAGAAGTAGCGTGCATCGCATCCATAACAACATCAGTAGCTGGAGATTCCAACAATCTAGATTTCTCACGCATGTCTACCATGAAGGAAGGCATCTTGGACTGCTTGTTCGCCAGTTGCCACAGCACGAGGCCCAGGGAGAAGAGGTCCATCTCCAGACTTGCCTTTAGTTCCCCTGCTTTACCATGTAGCACATCTGGGCTGGCGTACAGCTCCGTGTAGCGGAGGCTTTGGCCATTATGAGGGAAGGGCTTCCCCACAGGGCGAGCACATTCGAGGTCACACAGCTTAACATAAAGGTTTCCGTATTTCTCCATGGTGAAAAAAATATTGTCCGGCTTAATGTCACCGTGCATGATGCTGTGGGAGCAGCGCAGTGATACTCTCACCAAAGCGCTCCAGCACCAGGTATGGTCTACCATTAAGACTGGTGGCGGCATCCAGGTGGGCGTGGTACAGGCCGATGCAACTACTATTGGTAACCCCAACAAGCAGATCCAAGTGTCATAACTTTTAGTACAAAAAACCGGCAGTTTTTTGTACTAGCTTATTGTCCGGATTATCGATAAAGAACTCAAGGTTTTAAAAAATGTTACAGGGTAAAACCTGGAAACCCTTGTTTTAACGCCCAAAACCACTCTTAAAATGCTGAAACCATCGTAATAAAGGCATAATTTAATTTCAATAATCTTGACTTTCTGGGGTGATATCTCGACAGCAGACGGAATCGGACGGCCATAGTTACCTTAAAACGTAAACAGTATGCTCGTAACCGCTTCATGTAAATTTACATGCATAGTAGTGCTGCTGCTCTCATTTGTAACCCATAGTAGTGCTGCTGCTCTCCTTTGTAACCCATAGTAGTGCTGCTGCTGTCCTTTGTAACCCATAGTAGTGCTGCTGCTCTCCTTTGTAACCCATAGTAGTGCTGCTACTCTCCTTTGTAACCCATAGTAGTGCTGCTGCTCTCCTTTGTAACCCATAGTAGTGCTGCTGCTGTCCTTTGTAACCCATAGTAGTGCTGCTGCTCTCCCTTTTAACCCATAGTAGTGCTGCTGCTCTCCTTTGTAACCTATACTAGTGCTGCTGCTCTCCTTTGTAACCCGGAGCGTGCTGCTGCTCTCCTTTGTAACCCGGAGCGTGCTGCTGCTCTCCTTTGTAACCCATAGTAGTGCTGCTGCTCTCCTTTGTAACCCGGAGTGTGAAAATATACCTCATTGCAATAAATATGGCCGCGGTTGTGCTGGTTGTCATCGATAAGCAGAGCAGTTCTAACTACACAAGACGCGTGCCAGAAAATGTGCTTCTTGCTATCTACCTCTGCGGCAGATGGCCAGGAGGTACATTGGTAATGATGTACTTCGAAGTAACAACCAGGAAGCCAAGCTTTTTTGCTGGTTGTCATCGATAACGACATACATTGTGTATCTTAGTATTAAGATACACAATGGCTGGCGAATATCCAGTCTAGAATGTAAGTCTGGTGCTTGCCACCGATGCCATTACTCGCGGCACTCATGACATGCTTTCAATCAAATACTTTTTGCCTATATTATTTTGAAGTATTATACATCGATTTTCCACCGTGGTATAGCGTGACGCCGTCGTGGCAGGAAATAAGCTTCACATGCCGTGGAGAGATACCTTTTGGCAGCAACAAGACTACTAGGATGGTAGTGCTCACTAAGCTGAAAGCATATCCGCCTTGACTGCAGCGAATGGAGTCGTATGCCGCGCCTCACGACATATTCCTGAACTGTGTAGCAAGAGTTCTCGTAAGATCGACTGCTATCATTGGCAGCAATGAGGGCGCATCGATATCATACTTCTCTGGCTGCCTCTAAGATCGACTGCTATCATTGGCAGCAATGGGGGCGCATCGATATCATACTTCTCTGGCTGCCTCTAAGATCGACTGCCACCGCTGGCAGCAATGAGGGCGCATCGATATCATACTTCTCTGGCTGCCTCTAAGATCGACTGCCACCGCTGGCAGCAATGAGGGCGCATCGATATCATACTTCTCTGGCTGCCTCTAAGATCGACTGCCACCACTGGCAGCAATGAGGGCGCATCGATATCATACTTCTCTGGCTGCCTCTAAGATCGACTGCCACCACTGGCAGCAATGAGGGCGCATCGATATCATACTTCTCTGGCTGCCTCTAAGATCGACTGCTATCATTGGCAGCAATTAGGGCGCATCGATATCATACTTCTCTGGCTGCCTCTAAGATCGACTGCCACCGCTGGCAGCAATGAGGGCGCATCGATATCATACTTCTCTGGCTGCCTCTAAGATCGACTGCCACCACTGGCAGCAATGAGGGTGGTGATACAACGCCCTCGTTGCTACTGCGAGAATAATAGATATTAGTTTATACATTAATTATGAGACATTATATAAGAGTTGATAATTTTGAGACAACAATACAAAAAACAGTTACTTCAATTGAGTACCATCTCGCGAACAATTACAAGCTCGGTCACCACCGGCACTGCTGGCAGCTGTGCAACTGCGAGCCTGGTAAGAAGTGCGTACGAGAGGGGGTCCAAACCTGAAAGCGAGCAATCAGGCGCAATTACAATGGGGTATTGAATACTTTTTTGGGACCAAACTGCAGCTAGCACAAGACCCGAGGGTTAAAAATGCCCCTCTTTTCAAGGGTTTAACATGCCCCTCGTTACAGCCCCCCCCCCCCCCCCCCCCCCAGAGTTTACCACCCATGCCCGGTCTCACTCCCACGGCATAGACACCCTCGCAGCAATTCGGCGCGAAGCTAGTAAATCTAGAAACTGTTGTCTGCCCAAACCTGAGGCGCCACCGTCCCGGTCATCTACTGGTGGCTGCCTTTGTTGCTGCCTAAGCTGTTGGAGGTAGCTTGGAGCTGCTGAGAGCAGCTGCTGTTCGGGGAAACATGCTGTGTATCGATAAGGTGACATCTCCGCCAGCTTCTTGCAGTCGAACTCCCAGCAGCGGTCCAGCAGCGCGCGGGTCTCCGACAGCATAGGCCTGTAACCAGAGATGTTGTAGCGGCCGGGGCGGTACTGCTGCAGCCGCACACTGGCAGTGGTGCCCTTCAGCTCCTGGGTGTTGACACGCACCCGCAAGTGGGGCTCCAGATCCACGCCTGCGGTGTCGTACTGCAGCAGGGCGCTAATGCGGCGCAGCACGTGCAGCGGGAAGGCATCCAGCTCCTCGGCAGCCACCAGCACCGTGTAGTTCTGCAGCTGTCGGCTGGCGAGGAAGTTCAGCACGAACTCGTGGTAGTATCCGCCGGCGTTGATGCAGGGCTTCTCCATGGGGTAGTAGAAGGGCTGCACCACTCCCTCGGTGCGGTTGGCGTCCAGCGTGACCAGCTCGTGGAACAGCTCCGGGGAGCGGCGGTGGTGCGCTGGGTCGGCCCACTTGGAGTAGTCGCAGTGCTCCCCGTCGTACTCACGCTTGCACCAGAAGTTGTAGGACGACCACAGCATGTCTGCGTAGTTACGCACCATCACCTGTGGCGGATCCGTCGGCCCCACCAGGGTAGTACATCCGATTCCGCAACGAGGAAGAAGAAAAAGGAAGAGGATATTAAGATCGATAAGCAAGACAGTCCAAATCATTATCAGTGAATAAATCTTAAACAATTAAAATAAATTGGACGAAAAACTCTAGTATTGATGAGGAGTTCAAATAAGACATAGCTCACCAGGTAGTATGTATCAGGATTATTAATGAGGCCTCTTATCTTCATGTTGTTAATTATATCGATGCAGCCGTCTATTATAAGGCTGCGAGGGCTCAGCGCATCCATCCTGGGAAGCGAGTTGAAGTAGATCCAGTGAGGTCGCCGCCGCGTGAACGGGCAGTTTTCCTTTTCGTGCATAGTCACTGCGCCTGGCACCCGAGACAACAGGTCATACATAGCACTCGTTCCACATTTGGGAAACCCTGTTATTATTATTGCTGGGTAGCACACTTGAATCATTGAGGATCCTTCATCTTCGGGGCAATGATTTGAATACGTATTTTGGCAGTGCACTTCATAGCATGTGTGGTATGGGTTTGAGGGGTGGTTTAGCTTACGAAGTCGCAAGTTTTGCCCCCGCATGATCCCTTTCTGTGTATTTATATCCCAGTATTC
The DNA here is from genome assembly GCA_964036045.1 of Eutreptiella sp. 'Long Island Sound 2002'. Classification (NCBI taxonomy): domain Eukaryota; phylum Euglenozoa; class Euglenophyceae; order Eutreptiales; family Eutreptiaceae; genus Eutreptiella; species Eutreptiella sp. 'Long Island Sound 2002'. The sequence continues at coordinate 1,932 of CAXIWF010000022.1, read as the reverse complement.
TGATTCGTTAACGACCTGGCGGAGTTCTACACATGCCAAGTGAAACACTAATACTGCGGCTAAGGTAAAAAGCTTTGGATACAACTTCATTGTTCGAAGGCAATAGAGCCAATTTCACAACAGTATCGAGCAGTACGGGATAATCAAGCAATCAAATAATGGCTTCATGGCGCTGAGATAGATGCAATTTTCGAATCCGCTATAATAAAGACTCACAGAGCTGCGAGTAGGATGGCAGGTACAGTTTGCTGTTAATTTTTACGTCGTTAATTCAGCCAGTCACTGGCTGAGTAGCAGACTACTGTAAATATTGGGGTTGTGCAACTTGAAGTTGACGTTAAAGTTAGAGCACACAAACCATGGACCTTATTATTTTTTTGCGCTAATCCCGGCTGCTCATTCACTAAAACTTAAGAAGTACTTCGAAGTACAATAACTGCGCGAAGGTTCTATGGATTCCCAACGTTATATATCGGCAAAAAAAAAATGAATTTATTTATGAAAATGGAAGTACATAGAAATCATAGACTACCTTCACCAGTTCAAGCATCCTGCGATAGTTTATAGGTTATCTATCTTGCGAAACTTAAAATATCGCCGAATCTGACTCTCAACTGGATGACTTGTATCAACATCAGCATTTAAAGGGTGATAAGTTAATAGAGCGAGAGGTCGTTTCCCTTGCTCATTGCGGGAACGACTCACAAAAAGAACTTCTTGACCTAAACAAACCTGAGCCTCCTGAGGGAAAATTAAAAAGTTTCAGTGAACAGTTTGTTACATCTTTGCCTTTCTGGAAGAAACTTTCTATAAATACAGAGTTTTATGAACATTTACAAACGGATCAAAGCAAATATGTTCCAGCACTTCCCCTAAAACGCGTGATTTAAGCACAATTAGCCGATCGCCTCCACATGTAAGACATGAGAATGCGTCGCGGGCCACCGAGGCTCATACTCACCAAGTTGTGGAAGGAACCCCACAAGAGCATCGCACACATCAAACTTGTAAAATCACACACATTCATTTCCGCACTACACCTCACTGTGTTGCAAAATCTAATATCGAGACGCCACAGTCTGGATACACCCATTCTGGTCATAGCACAGAGCACACTGTAGATGGTGCGTCTATTGGAGCTGGGCCGTAAGTGTGGGGACGGCCGGACACTTTGAGCGGAGAACACCGGCATGGCCACGGCCATTCCATCGGCAGCATCACAGCCACAGAAGGCACTGGTGCTGCCGCCGTCTCGCCACGCATGTTTCTAGTCGCAGGGGGCGCTCAGTCCACGCCTTATTGGCGGCAATATTGGGAGCAGATCTGGAAACGATAAGAGTGACAAGCTACCTCATATTTGCAATCAACGCCGCCACCCTATATTGGAATCGCTATTGATCAGTTTATCGCCGTGGGCAGGAGCGGGTGACCTTAGTTCTGTCGGTTCAGTCAGATCGTGCAGATCTGATAGGGCCAGGAGATCACCTTCTCCTTTACCATTCGGCATCAGCTTCCACTCCGAATCTGCTTCTCAGCGCTCCTCCCAAAACGCAACTGGTAGAAACAAGGCTAGGGCTAGCAGCAGCAGCAGTAGCAGTAGTAACAAGGGTAGCCGCGGGAGACATAGGGGATAAACTGAGAGAGAGCGCGCGCTCCGACTCGAACAAGTGTGATGTTGAGTTTATCATAGTATCATTTTGGGGGGGGGGGGGGGGGCTGCAAAGACATATGGTCTGCTCAAGGCGAGGGGGGTAGGTGTAGGTATAGGTTTAATCTGAGTGAAGGTGAAAGCGTGGGATAAACAAGGCGCTCAGTGGTGTCGGACACGACCCACTCGATTGTGCACGTGTTGGCAACATGCTAAAATTGAACTTGTATCATACTATGTAATAAGATTTAAACCTTGAAACTAAAAGAAATGGCTCCAAAAGG
>CAXIWF010000021.1:0-13088 GCA_964036045.1 Eutreptiella sp. 'Long Island Sound 2002' | reverse complement strand
CCCACGTCGAAACCCAAATACTCTATCTCCTCTTTCATAAACTCACATTTTTCGAGTCTGATTCGGAGATGGTTTTCTTGACAGACAATGAAAAATTCACGGAGGAGAAGGACATGGTCCTCTTTGGTATTAGTACCCAAACTCACGTCGTCGATGTGAGCCTCCATTTCTGCACCCCGAGAGATCAACTCCTGTACTAGAGGCCTGCGCCTCAGTATGTACAAAATTTTGTTCATAAGCTCCTGCAAGAGCGCTGGGGCATTAGCCACCCCGAAAGGCATGACCTTCCACTTGAAGACACGACCCTTAGGGGTTATGAAAGCCAACAGCTCCTGAGCTGCGGCGGTTAGGTCCACCTGCCAGAAACCAGAGCGTTTGTCCATTTTGGTCTTGTACCTGCATTTGGCAATACGCTCCAGGGTGTTTTCCATGTTAGGAATACTCCCTGGGTGGTTCTGGGTTTTCTTGTTGACCTCACCATAGTCTACAACCAGACGTAGGGCAGTCGACCCTGGTTTGGCAACAAGGAAACAGGGACTGCAGTGATGAGGGTAGTCCCCCTGCTTATACTCTTCAACGAGGCCAGCATCAATGCATTCCTGGATCTGGCGCTCGATTTCTTCAACCTGTTCCTGTGGAGCGGGATAGGGACGACGCCTCACTCGCGTCTTTTCAAATTCAGGTTTCAGTTTAAGGTCCATCTAGACCAGTTTTTTACAAGAGAGGGGAGGCGGCAAGGCGCCCAACACCTCCTCATAGGTTATAAGCAGTTTCTTCAGGCGGGGGTCAAGGTTAAGACTCTCGAGTTTTCGAAGGAAATCCTCCTCAGCATGGAGGTTGCTCTTTCCATGTTCTTTCTTTTTCTGCCGATCAGCTGTTTCGGCAGGCACAGAACCATCGTCCCACTCAGGGGGACATTGCTGCCCATAGTGCAGAGAATACACTAGCGGTATCTCAGGATCAGACAGCACGCCACGTCTTCCAAGCGTACCTCCGCGCATGTGCTTCGAAGGCAGGGCGCGACATGCCGGGGCCCAAGGACATCGACACGGCGTACGAAGCCTTCCAGCGCCAGCACCCCCGGCCCCACCCGAGCGAGCACGAGACCCCCAACTACGGCACGACGCAGGAGGAGCCCACCCCGTCAGTCGAAGGCTCGACACCACCCACCATCCTGCTACTAGCACCAAACGGCCACAAACATGCTACCCACACTGTCCAGCGACACCATGCCCCCTGGTCCATCCCCAAACACAATGCACCGGAGACCGATGTACCACCAGTCAGACACAGTGACCAAGGCATACCTCGCACGTGCTGGCACTGCGGCCTGGCAGCCCTCGACACTCCGTGGCCCCTGCTACACCGCATCTCCACCCACTACCACACCCCCACCGCCGCCGCCACCGCCGACCAGCAGGCCTGGCTCTCCCCCTGGTTTCACACGGTACCCCCAGACCACCCGGCGCACGTAGCCTGGACCCGAACACCCCCGGCGACATGGACGTTCACCAATGAGCAGGCAGACCTGGACAGCGTAGCCATAGAGTACGACCGCTGCGACCCACACCGCGCAGGACCTCAGGAGGCAGCCATGCGCCCCCTACAGCACAAATGCCCCACCCTCTGCGGCACCAAAGACGACAAGGAGCGGCGACAGACCATCACGTGCCAGAAGTTCCACCCCAATACGGGATACCTCTTCCACCTGATGTACGCGTATATCACCCAGGGGCGCCCAGACAGGGGCCTCCTCCGCCGCACCCCACGAGCCCAGGCCATCATCACCCAGGGGATAGGCGTTTATGCAGCGCCGCTACTGCAACCCACGCAAATCACAGCCAGAACCGCCCAAGGGAACCCCGTCTACGTCTATCACCCCACAGCAATTGCCCGCCTCCCCATACCCAGCGACACCGACATCATCTACTTCACTGACGCATCCGGCACCCAGCAGCGCACCACCACAGTCGATTGTGCCTCCGTGCGCATCACCCGGCGGGCGGACGGCCTCCACGTGGAACACCACACCGGGGCCACCATCTTTGGGGCGTCCTCCCACGGCGAACTGCGCACCATGGCAGACGCCGTCACCGCCACACCGCCACCCACAACGATCCGGCCCCGCAACATCTGGGTAGTCGTGAACGCCACGGTCGACATCCACCTCACCAGGCGCCTTGGGGACCTGCCCCTCGTCAAGGAACTCGAGTCTGGCCTCACCACACAAGCGTTGGGACTATGGATGGCCTTCAGGGGCATGCACCCCCAGGACGCCCTACACATCGTCAAACAGGAGTCACACCGCTACGCATACGGCAATGGACACGCAGACATGCAGGCCAAACACCAGAACACCAGCCACAGCCCAGGGCTCGCTGGCTCAGCTAGCACTACACAATCCCCATATATGGGCCAACTCCTTAAAACCGGTTTGTTTTCTCTGTTTTCTGCTCTTTTGGTGCCCTTTGCTACCTTTCATTGAAACGGGCACCCTCAAAATATACACAAAAATGGTATTATACATGAAAAATGAAATTTTTGACCTCAAATACACCCTCCATGGGGTTTGAACCCACACTCTACCAACCTTAATGTTGTGTTTTTCCTCTAAGCTACGACCTGTCGTCGACGATCTCAGAGAAAACCGTAGTATAATAAAAAATTTGGAAAATCGGTACTCCTTACATGCTCCAACCACTATTAACCTCCCATGCTCTTAAAACCGGTCACGCGCTCACTGAGTTGTTCAACTAGTGATTTGCTGTACCCAGAGCTTTGATTTATGATGCAATCCAAAATGTTTTAAGGATATAAATTTTAACAAAATGACAGAAGGAAATGAGACACTGGATTTTCACGAGTTCGTGCTGAAATTGCCGGATTCGGCGTGGAACCTGAGTTCTGAGTCGTTGGAACATGCAGCACAGTTGGCAAAGGAAGGCGCAATGAGTTGTCTCATTCCTTGGCAGCCAGCGTCACTGTATTCCAAACTTACAGGAAAGAAAACACTGGCCACTGTCAAAGACACGATGGCCTTGGTTCGTGATGCCTTACTCACCTTAAAGGGCGACGACATTGGCAGAACAGGAACGTCGTCGCATCGCGAAGACGTCTTCTTGGCATGCGAAACTTTGAGCGGTCCCAAGGACCACGCTGGCCCCGCGTCGGACAAGGAGTCCACGTTCGTGTGGCGCGATGAGGTTCTGTCGCTTCCTTCACGCTTGTCTGCACTCCTGGAAGAGCGAAAGGTTTTGCAAGACAAGTTTCGCAGAAAAAAGATGTTGAAGCACCTTCCAGTGTTCGACGAGTTCCAAAGGGCAGCTGTTAATAACGCGCCAACGCACAAACATCCAGCGGACGCGGAGAAGCGTCGTTGGGAACAACAGGTAAAAGACGCCATGCGAGTCCTGGGAGTAGTCTTAGCACGCGAAGATGACACAACGGTAGCTCCGGAAGCACCTGTTTCATTGGTACTATGTGAACATTTGTTTGCAATGTTGGGTGCGTTGGACTACAGCATCCAAAGCTCCCGGCGAGTGGCAGTAGATAAACGGTTTGAACAACCAGCGATTGCACCAGAGTTACTCTCGAAGGATGACATGTCACTACTTCAGTCGCGCAACAAATTACAAAAAGACCTGAGAGGCACGCGTTTCTCCCCTTACTCGCATCGTAGTTCTTTCCGTTCGTTTTCAACACGAGGTCGTTTTGATCCACGGAGATCTGGCAAAGGAGGCAAAGGCAAAGGTAAGGGTTTCACCCAAAGATTTGTGCCACGTAATGACAAGTTAGATGAACGACCACAGCAGTAGCTTGACTGTAGAGGATTTATTGGCGCCAGCCGTGTGCGTGCCACCGCCGATCCATCCCCACATGCCACTCTATTTGCGCTGTCGTGCTCAATTGCATGAATGGGAAGCGTTGAAGGACACATACGCGGCGTCAGTGATTCGCAATGGGCTGCAGCTTGATTGGGTTGACGGTTTTGATCCGGATCGGCCAACCGACGACTTCCGTCCTCGTTCTTCCCACGCAGAGGTAACCGACCCTGAATTGGTAAAACACGTGTTGGATGCAGTGCAACAGGGTTGCATGGAACGCGTCGAGCGAAAAGACATTAAGTGTTGTGCAAGTATCTTCGCAGTGGACAAAGCGTCAGACGAGGCACATCCTGAGGGAGGCCGTCGACCTATCACCAATTTGAAGAACGTGAACCAGTTTGTACAGACCACCTATTTTCGTTTGGTCACTCTGTGGGGCATTTTACCTTTCTTGAGACCCGGTCAGTATGCTTGCAAAATTGACTTGAAAAGTGCTTATTTTCACATGGGTATCCATCCGCGGGATCGACCTTCTTTGGGGGTCTACGTCGACGGTGAATTTTACAGGTGGTGCGTTTTGCCGTTTGGATTAAACGTTGCACCACGGGAATGGCAACGCCTCATGCAACCAATTTTAAATGCCGTGCGCGAACGCGGAGCACTCGTTTGGGTCTACTTGGACAATTGGCTCATCATTGGCAATACTTACCGTGAATGTCTGGAACACACACGTTTTTTGGTACAACTTTTGCATCGGTTGGGTATATTGGTCAATGTCCCAAAATCATGTTTGGAGCCGTCTCAAGAAATTATAATGCTTGGTTTTATGCTAAACTTCAGGGAAGGATTCGTCGCGGTACCTCCAAAGCGCCTACAAGCAATTTTTCGGGACGTGAACAGACTGGCACACAGTCACACACCATCAGTGAGGCGATGCGCCTCCGTTCTTGGAAGAATCCGTTCCTTGTTGTTCGCCATGCCCCATATCCGACTCCTCAGCGACGCCCTGGCGGTGCACGTGGCGGTGGCAGTCCAGGCTGGCTGGGAGGCAGACGTGGCGCTCCCGGAGCGCGTGTCACGTCAGTTGATGGATCTGGCGGACGAGTTACACCAGTGGAAGGGACGCACCTTCGTAGTTTCCATGGGTCACGTCAGGGACATGTACTCGGACGCGTCAGATCTGGCGTGGGGCGGAGTCCTTCAAGGGAATGCCCAAGCAGCGTTCGGTTGGTTCCTGAATCGAGAGGAACACATAAACGTCAAAGAGTTCAGGGGAGCCCTACTGACTATTCAAGCGTATGCGCTGAGGGACACCACGCTGCGATTTTTCACCGACTCAATGGTCCTTTACTGGTATCTCCGCAAGTGGGGAGGTCGCAAGCCGCGGTTCAACGCATTGATTCTCCAACTGTGGAATTTTACACAAGCCAATCGCATCGAGATTCAACCGTTTTACGTGCACACCTCGGTGAATCCGGCGGACATTTGGTCTCGGCTTCGTTGGACACCGTCGGAGGCTACCTTCCCGTCGGACGTGTTGACTTGGATCCTGGAGGAGTTCAAAAGTTGGATTCAGCCGGAAATCGATTGGATGTCAAGGAGTTCCAATGCGGTGTGCAGCAAGTTCGTCAGTCCGTGTCCTCAGCCGGGGGCTTACGCCATCGATGTCTTCTCCCAGAATCTAACTTTACTTTCACCGGGGTGGGTCTTCCCGCCGTTCAAGCACATACCTCAGTTGGTCAACAAAGTGTTGGAGTCACCAGGGGTGAAGGTTCTCATGGCTCTGCCGTACAGGCCGCGCGAGGTTTGGTGGAACCTATTGATGAAACACGTGAAGTTCGCAGTGAACACGTCGGAGTTCCGTTTGCAAATGCCAGACGGCACGGAGACACAACCACGTTTCGTGTTGACCTTGGCGTATGTTTGCGTGAATACTATCAATTGCGAGGAGCTACCAACGAAGAGGCGACGCTTATCATCAATGAAATCGGGAAGGACACCTTGAAACGTTACAATTCTGCGTGGCACATGTTTGGTACGTTCTTGTTACAAGACGCGGCGCTTGCTCCACTGTTAAAGGTGGAGCGCTTTGGTCAAATCCCACTGATGACGGTGGCGGTGCAACTTTTAAAGTTTTCACGCACGCATTCTTTAAGTGCTGGGCGTATGGCGTATTCAGCAGTGTGTTTATTCCCGTGCTTTTCGCAACTACGTTTCGAGGGTATGCTACGCAACTTGAAACGTGACTGGTTCGTCAGTGTTCCTCATTATCATCGTTTCTATGATGTACGGCGTCTTATACAAGTCATGCATCAGCAACCTGTGGAGACGGAAGCTCAGCTGCGCTTGCAAGCCATTTTGTCCTTGAGATTCTTTGCCTTGTTCCGAGGCGTTGATCTGGCGCGATCACGTAGGGATATCCAACGCGCTGCTCAGCCTTGGTTCATTTCTGCTAAGCGAAAAGGGAGGAGATACTATGCACGTTATCCTATTCACAATGTTACGCCACCGTCAATTGATCCGCAGCGCTGCTTAGCGCGTTTTCTGGAGGCTACTGGTGATTACGAGGGTTCTGAGATTTTTGTGTCCCTACGGAAGCCACGGAAGCCTTTATCATCTGATACCATCAACGGTCTCACTACTCGCTGGTTAAGGAAACACCTACTGGAACTGGGGGAACTGGAGACGGATTCGTTTTCCGCGCATTCTACACGAGGAGCAGCAGCAACTGCACTAATCTATCTTGGCGTGGATCCGCATGTGGTAGCAGCATTGGGTGATTGGTCCTGTTACGATACATTCAGAAAGTTTTACGACAGGACCAGAGCTCTGTTGCGCATCGCGCAAGTTCTGGTCCCTCCTGATCTGGCGACTGGAGAAGCGGCGCGCGCTTCGCGCCTGGCGATTAATTAATTCTTATATAAGGGTTCAGTTCACGGGAGCTCAGTCTTCCGTTCTGTTGCCCATATATGGGGATTGTGTAGTGCTATTGCTTCGCCATCTCTTCTTTCCACCTCACCTATTCGGGTAAATCCGAGAACACGTGCGACTGGACACCCCACACCACAGCCACCTGCAGCACCTGCCCCCGATACCCCCGGCCACACAGCCCCCCCAATGGATGCCCGAGGACACGCCGTACACAGACTGAGACAAGCAGTACCACTACCCCACACCCATCCAGCAACTGGCCACCACACTGGGCCACCCAGCGAACACCGAACTCCTCCGACCTCTGGAAGACTCCGTCCACACCCCCCTCTACTACTCCGCCCTGCGCCTGGATAGCCTCCCAGCACACCTACAAAAACCCCGACTCCAACTCGCCCTCGAACAGCTTCCCCTCCTCACCCGATACCACCGATGGTATGCGCACCGCTCGATCAACTTCCCCGCAGGATACACCAAATGCATCTGTGGCCACGCGGAAGAAGAAACCTGGTGAAGCGGTACCCAGAACCTATGGCCCATGGCCCGGAGGCCTGTGAGCCGTCACACCCGTTATGGCCCATGGCCTGGAGGCCTGTGAGCCGTCACACCCGGGCGGAAGCCGTTGACACCGGCTGTCAGCGGGATATCCCTGTTCTCTAACCCGCGAAATCTGGAATCCGATCCTTAACCATTAAATCAATGTAGAATTACCATAACTTTATTGTCTTAGGCGATTTTCGGTCGGAAATCGGTGAAATACCCGATTTCTACCGCGATTTCTAATTGTCGTGAAATCGCCGCCAGACGTCGCCCGTTCCGTGCACTGCATTAGATGATTCTGTAATACGATCTTTTTGGAATTCAAGACTGAAACACTCTTCGAGTGATCCGCAATTTTTTCCTTGATATACCGCATCGCGTCCCAGATTTTTCCCAGAAACTCTGGGCGGCCGAAGGCGCTTTGAACCCCCAAGTGACATAACAAGGGTTACGAGCGTTCAAGCGCCCAAGGACGAATTAACGTGCCTCATAGGCACTGTGTATGAGGTTTTGCCCCCCATAGTCATAGGATGAGGCCAAAGGATCCCAACTCCATAGGCCCAAAGGGTTATTTATTTTGAGTGTTCTCCAAGAAGTGCGCTTTTTCACGTACTTGGCGTCCAAGTACGTGTAGAAGTATGTTGAGTTGGCGTTTTCTCCCTCTTTGCTTGCCTCTACATCCGGGGCATATCACTTGTCTTCCCCGGATAGTACATATATGATCTCCATATATATATTGGCAATAGATTTTGCGTGCATGCTAAAATTCGGCTGTCCGAAAGGAGGTCGATTTTCGACCAAAGCACTTGCATGCATGTTAAGGGACCAAAGTTACTCTAGAATGTAGGCACACTTTGATTCTAGGCCACTAGGTTGGGTGTAGAAGGCGAGGGTAGGGTTGTATGCCATATTTGGTGTCATATCACGTGCCCATTTGGCGGGTGCACCATTCCAAGACTAACCCGCCAATGGACCCCATATCGCACGAAGCCCTTCATTGTACTCCCAACCAACACTCGCAAGCCTAACCTTCGTGAAGGGACGCTTGTGGAGCGCTCCCGAAGCGATGCGTTGCGAGCAAGGTGTGTTTTTTGCAATATTCCATATTTGCATGTGCCCACTTGGGAGGCAGCGCGTGCGGCCTTCGGAAGCGCCCCAAGTGGAGCACATATGTGGAATCGAAGGTCATTGGTGTGGAGTCATTGTGTTTAGAAGGATTGGTCGATTACTCAATCCAAGCCGAAGATAATATAATATATTTGTGTAGTTTTCAGGGCATTTTTGCGTGTTTTTTCACCAATTTTGCTGTTTCTTGCCCGTCATGATGTCAAGTGGCGACCGTGTATCTCAACGTTGCGCTCAATTGACATCATGACCCAAGTATGTTATGAGGGTACATACTTCGGTGCCCAACATATCTTGGCCCTGGCGAGTAACTCCTCTTGGGCTTGGCATACCATGGCCACCATGTTGGCAATTTGGGACGATCCCAAATCATGGGCTCACTTAGCGACCCTGCCATTCCCAAAACCGGAGGGGTTTGGGCGACGCCCCAAAGATATGTTGGACGCATATGACTTGATACCAATCCTATGGCACACTCCGGTCCAAGTTGGGCATGTGCCTCATTTGCGCCAACCATGAGTGTGCGCATTTTCGGCCATTTTGAGCAATTTTCCACATTTTCTGCCCGCCGTGCACCATGTTCAGCCCCCTCGTGCACGCCAGACGCATGGACCAATGGACCATATATGACATGGGTGTTATGTATATTGGTCACCATGGTTCGCACACCACGTGGGCAAAGCGGAGCAACCTTCGTCAAGGTGCTAGCCCAAAGTGAGTGTGGACGATTTTGCCATTTTGGCAATTGTGGACCCAATTTGGATTGTCGCCACGCCGAGTGGCATGGAGATCTTTAAGAGCCAAGTGCATGGGAGTCTTCGTTGGACTCCCGGTGGATCTCGTATGGAATGGCGGCTCTGATCGCCAAGCCGGCGTGGAGATATACCATTGGGGATACCCCCGAATTTGGCTCATTTTGAGCAGCCAAAATGACCCCCTTTTGGGACCCCAATTTCCCCCCCCCCCGTGTGGTCAATTGGAGGCCGCATATCTCTATGCCCACAGGGAGCCCAGGCCCAATTTCAAGTTGTGCACCCAGATGTAGGTCCTAGGTCCCGCCTCCTATCCTGTGAGTCATTGGCCTTTCCCTGGCCGGGCGAGCCACGCGTAGGAATGACGCCAGTTTTGGTGATTTTGGCATCATGACCCCACTTGACGAGCCCGTGGTGCCCCGATGCCGGGACCTGAGAGGGAACCAGGTTGGGTGAGGGCTCCAGAAAAGTTGTACTCAAAGGGCATAGGGTCAGTTGCCTCTTGCCTACCTCTGGCGGGTTCGGACGAGGGGTCAATTTTGGAGTTTTTTGAGCTAATATCAGCTTGGGCTGAAACAGCCCATTTTCAGCTACCAACTCCTGGGGGATAATGGCGGGGCCTTATCTCCGGCTCAGAGGGAAGTTGACACCTGCCGTTAAGGGAGCATAGGGAGCCACTGTCGGTTGGCCTTGGAGCTCCTTAGTTTCCAGGAACTCGCCTGTGGCTGGGTGGGACACCCTCCCCTATTGGCAGGGTTTCAGGGTCCGGACTGAGCAGGGCATGGGTTGTGTTTGAGCCCCCGCCCCTGCCAGCCACTGAGAGGGTCGGACCTGGGATTGGGACATGAGTTGAGACTGAGTGTCTATTGTCCTGTGATGCCCTTACCCCAGTCCAGTCTTAACCCCATGTGTACATATCCTGATGTGTTGTTGTACATACTTTTGTTCCCTTGTTTCAGAGTGGCAAGGATCCTGAAACGCTTTGTCACATGACACGAGCGTAATGATGCCCCTGTGAGCGCAGTGCTTTGCCTGCCTGCTTGCTTGTGCGTGTCCACCGCAGCGTCCCGTGGCCAGGCCCCCCACGGGAACGCGTCAAAAGCGTTTCACCCCCGCGTGCCACTCGGGGCCACCTGAACCCCGAGTACCACGGGCTTCGCAGCGCCGCCCGGCAACAGCGCCGAGTCCGTGAAGGAAGCGTAGGGACCGGAACTCCGACATCAGCGAGTTCCTTCGGCCGACCAGCAAGGCCGCACTCCCAGCTTCAGCAACCGCCTCAACAGCCACCCCCAGGACCACTCCATCGAGGGGAACGATGGTGAATTGGCAGGAGGCGGGCAAGACGTGGCCGCAGCCCCACCCCCATGCGGTGCGCCTACTGTGTGGGTTGCTGTGGGGGCAGCACTACCGCCACAGCAATCCCCAGGGCGAAGGCGGCATGCCCGGGAGCTTCGAGCTCCGCGAGGACATGGGCCCCGACCGCCTGCAGGCAGTCGAAGACTGGCTGCGGGTGGAAGGGTATGCCTTCCGCTTCCGCCGGAAGCGCTGGAGGGTCTGGACCCGCCCAGACAGGCCCGGCGAAGGGCTGCGCCCCGACGGGATTGAGGAGGACGAGAAGCCCAACGAGTACCCGTCGGGCGCCACGATCAATGTCGGCATGTGGGACATGATCGAGAAGGAGTTCCCGGAGCTGGGGAACGAGCGCACGCTGCAGGGCAGCAGCAGCAGCGCATCTCCTGGGAAGGAGAAGCGTTCCGCCGGCGACAGGAAGCGGGACAGGAAGTGGCGGGAGTACCAGGAATCCCTGGCCGCCGAAGCCGCCCAAGCCGCCAAGGGCGGAACCCCAGCCCCCAGCCCCCAACGGGCCAGTGGCGGTCACCAGCCCGGCCACACCACCCTTGGCGACTTCCTCGAAGTCGCCGAGCAGGCCAAGGCCAAGCCCCGTCCGCTGCACCTGAGGAAGTCAGACCCCAGCAGCGACGTGGAGTCGGCCCACCACGGGAGGAGGCCGGCCGACCAGGCCAGCTCCAGCAGCAGCGTCGCTCCCGACCAAAGGGACTTGGCGCGTGCCTGCGAGCGCGCCTCTGGGGTGCCCTGCAACCTTCGGATTGCCCGGCAACAGGCCACGCAGCAGAACGCTGCCGTGGAGGGCGCCGTCGGCATCGTACAGGAGGAGGCCACAGATTTGGGCAGAGGCATGGCCTTCCACGCCTCAACCGTGGCGGCCATTGCGGCCGGACTCACGGCCGCAGCCGCCCAGGAGGCAGCGACTGCCCGGGTCAGGGGTGAGTGGCGGCAGCCGCCGAGGAAGCCTGCCTGACCCATAAGGCCATTGCCTGCAAGGAGGCCGAGGTGAAGGCGCTGGAAGAGGCGCCTCCCCAAGAGAGGCCAAAGAAGGAGGCGGAGGAAAGGGCCCACGCCGAGGCAACGGCCAAGGCCCAGGCGGACGCCGCCAGCAAGGACGCCATCGAGGCCGCGCGACGGAAGGTCGCTGAGGAGAGGGCCAAGACGGAGGCGGAGCTGGCGGCGTTGGAAGCGGAGAAGGCGCGGCTGCAGCAGGCCCGGGAAGCCGAGGCTGCTCGTGCCTGGGAGGAGGCCGAAAGGCGAGCTGCCGCAGCCACGGCCGCCGCAATGGAGGAGGCGGAGGCCAAGCTCCGCCGCGAGACTCCCCTGGGAGGATCCCGAGTGGAGACCCTTCGAAAGCTCTTCGAAGGGGACGCCTCCTCCAGGATGACGCTGGATCCGGAGGAGGTCGACACGGGCAGCAGTGGGAGCAGTGGCCCCACCGCCTACCGACGGAGGAAGGGTAAGGGGAAGACCCCCGAGAGGTCACGGAGGTCAGCGGGCGGACACCCCCACGACTCCGACCCCTTCTTCACCGCCAGCGACGGGGATGGACGAGGCCGCCGACATCGCCGAGGAGTGGCTGGCGGAGGAGGCGGGGACCACCCAGTGGAGCCGGAGGGTGAGAGTGAGGATCTTCCTCCTCTCTACGGGAGCTCGGGATCCACCGAGTGCAAGACCGAGACGCCTAGGTGGGGCGACCCAGAGAAGCCCCCATCCTCGGACCCACCGAGGCAACCCGGCGGAGACCCACCGGGACCCCCTGGCGGAGGACCATCAGGACCCCCTGGAGGACGCCCACCAAGTGGACCCCCCCGAAAGCGGACCTCCGGGAGGGGGAGGACCCCCTGGACCGGGCGGACCCGGCGGAGGCCCTCCTGGAGGACCCCCTGGGGACCCCGACGACCCACCAGGGAACGGTGACCCGGATGCCACCTGGCGGTGGATTGTCCACCTCCGCAGGAAGGTCCAGTCCCTCGAGCGCGAGGTAGACACGGGCAAGGGCGAGATGATCCGCATCGCCAGGGTCGCCGCGGGCGCACAGAAGGAGCTGGACATCGCCAAGACGGAGATGGTCAAGATCGCCAACGTCGCCACTGCCGCCCAGAGGGAGCTGGACATCGCCAGGGGCGAGACCAGGCTGCTGAACAAGGTCATCAACAGCCTGCAGCAGAGGTTGGACGAGCTGGAAGGCCGTGGGAGCGTCGGCAGCAACCACCCACCCCAGGAGTCTGCCTCGTCGGACGACGGCTGGGGACCTGGACCAGGTCCAGGCAGAGCCCATGCCCCTGGCGGAGCCCCCAGGAGTCGCCCCAGCGCTAGTGCCCCCTCTCTCAGCGCCCCCTCTCACCAAAGCGCGGGCCGCCGTAACTAGCGCGTGCCGCCCGGCAGTGGCAGTGAGGAGTGGCGTGATGAGTGGCTCAGGGCGGAGTACCACAACTGCCGTGCTCCACCGCGGACACCGGTACGCCCCCGACGCCCCGCACCAGCCCCGGAGCCAATCCCAATGGTTGGCGGGCGTTATGGTGGACTCAGGGATGAGGTCCCCGGAGGAGACGTGGAACGGGATGTC
>CAXIWF010000020.1:0-27584 GCA_964036045.1 Eutreptiella sp. 'Long Island Sound 2002' | reverse complement strand
CTCCACGTGGAACACCACACCGGGACCACCATCTTTGGGGCGTCCTCCGGCGGCGAACTGCGCACCATGGCAGACGCCGTCACCGCCACACCGCCACCCACGACGGTCCGG
Source organism: Eutreptiella sp. 'Long Island Sound 2002' (assembly GCA_964036045.1). NCBI lineage: Eukaryota > Euglenozoa > Euglenophyceae > Eutreptiales > Eutreptiaceae > Eutreptiella > Eutreptiella sp. 'Long Island Sound 2002'. The sequence goes on along the minus strand of CAXIWF010000020.1, from coordinate 27,473 downwards.
CCCCGCAACATCTGGGTAGTCGTGGACGCCACGGTCGACATCCACCTCACCAGGCGCCTTGCGGACCTACCCCTCCACAAAGCACTCGATTCCGGCCTCACCACACAAGCGTTGGGACTATGGATGGCCTGCAAGGGCATGCACCCCCAGGACGCCCTACACATCGTCAAGCAGGAGTCGCACCGCTACGCATACGGCAATGGACGCGCAGACACGCAGGCCAAACACCAGAACACCAACCACACCCCAGGGCTCGAACGCGTGCGACTGCACACCCCACACCACAGCCACCTGCAGCACCTGCCCCCGATACCCCTGGCCGCACAGCCCCCCCAATGGATGCCCGAGGACACGCCGTACACGGATCGAGACAAGCAGTACCACTACCCCACACCCATCCAGCAACTCGCCGCCACACTGGGCCACTGAGCAAACACCGAACTCCTCCGACGCCTCGAAAACTCCGTCCACACCCCCCTCTACTACTCCGCCCTGCGCCCGGATAGCCTCCCAGCACACCTACAAAAGCCCCGACTCCAACTCGCCCTCGAACAACTTCCCCTCCTCACCCGATACCACCGATGGTATACGCGCCGCTCGATCCACGTCCCCGCAGGACACACCAAATGCATCTGCAGCCACGCGGAAGAAGAAACATGGGACCACTTCAAGGCGTGCCCCCTGTACAGGGGACTGGACACCCTCACAGACTGGAACCCAACCCACACCATCGCACAGCACGCCGGATGGCTGGCGCAGTCCCCGGGACGCCCACCTGGCCGCCCCCGACGAGGCCACCGCCACGCGGATGAGCCTCACGGACCAGGAGGCCTACGTCAGAGGCCTCAAGACGAGCCTCCAAGAGGCACACCGCTGGCGCGCCCGCTCCCCGTCGCCCCCACGGGGACAGGGGGGTTCACCCGCCCCCGACACCCACCAGGCCAAGAAGACCAAGGGGCACCGGCACCAGGGGGCCCGCCAACGCGCCCGCCAGCAGGGCGCGACGCCCCGACCAAGGCCCGGGTCCAGCCACACCGCACCGCCCCACGCCCAGACCCCCGGGGCACACCAACAACACCACCACCACCAACGCCCACCACCACCACCGTACCGCAGCACCCAAACCCTGCAGCCCAGTCAGCCACCACCGCCCACACACGTCCACACCATGCCAGGACCACCGTACGCGCAGAGCCAGGGGACATGGCACCACCAACACCACCACCGCGCCCCCGTCCCTCCCAACCCCTACCCCCTAATGCCCCCAAGCTACAGCGGCCCCCACCAACTACATCCCCACCACGCCCCAGCACAACCAGGCCCCGCGAACCACCCACCCCACATAGCGCACATCACCGCACCACACCATCACGTGTACCACCACCACCAGCCCCTGCCACAACACCCACCAACGCCGGGGTACCACACACAACCGACACACCCTCCACACCACCACCACGCGGTCCAGCACCACCCGCCGCCCCCGCTACACGGGCCCACGACATACGAGCCACGGTACACCCCCATGGACCCGCGAGGAGCCGCGCACGCACACGGGCAACACCAGGACCGAGTAGGGGCGCCCCACCACCACCAACAGCCCCCCCACCCACACCCCATACCAGCGAGCACCATCCACCGGCAGCCACCCATCACATACGGACCACAGCCCCACCCGGGGGCTCATGCGGTCGCCTCCCACCCGCACCCCGGCACCGCGACCAGTCAAGAACCGCAAGGGCCACACGGCGCACACACGCAACACCCACACGACCCACAGGGACGCCCGGACCCCCAACCGGCACAACACCCACCCCCGCCCCCCCCACCCCACCACCACCAGCAGCCCCCCCACCCACACCCAATACCAGCGAGCACCATCCACCGGCAGCCACCCATTACATACGGACCACAGCCCCACCCGGACGCTCATGCGGCCGCCTCCCACCCACCCCCCGGCACCACAACCAGTCAGGAACCGCAAGGGCCACACGGCGCACACACGCAACACCCACACGACCCACAGGGACGCCCAGACCCCCAGCCAGCACAACACCCACCCCCGCCCCCCCCACCACCAACAGCGCCACCCCCACACCACCCCCCCCCCGCCCCCCTCCCGAGACCAGGCCACGGACACAACACGCGGCAGCCAGCACCAGCCAATCAATGTCGATGCCCCCGCCGACACATGCCACCGCGAATCCCCCCTCCCGCGACCGCCACAAGAGACCCCATCACCGGACCCCACGCGCGACAACGATGACCACCCCCCCCAACCCACACCACCCCCCCCATCACACCCCGCACCACTAGTCGCCGCACCGGCCGAACCCTACGCCCTGCACAACCCCGCAGCGGTACGGCAGCACCTCCGGGGGGTCGGGGAACAGGACGTCGTGCTGTACCTCCGCACCTCCGGCACCAGCACCCCCATCCAGGCGGCCACCCTGGTCCAGGCGGCCACCCTGGGGGAAGGCGTCAGAGACTTCCTCTTCGACGCCTTCCTCCAGGTCGCCCGACACGAGCGCCCCCCACGCGCCACCCCAGACGGCGAGAGCCCGCCCCCCACGGGGAGCCGGATCTGGGTACCCCCCATCGACTGGGGGCGACACCTGGTCGGACACCCCGTGCCAGAGCGGGACAGCACCCAGGGCCGCACCCGCTACCGCGAGCCCAACATGGCCCACCCCCCACCCGACGCCACCCCCAACAGCACCAAAGAGTGGGAGCGGGAAACATGGGTGGCCCGGATGGCGTCCCTAAGCAACTTCCGGCACCACGTCCCGGGGGACATCCCCACCCCCGACGAGCAGCAGCCAGCCCCCTCCACGTACATGACCCTCATGTACAATCTGCACTACACCCTCTCCACCACCACCTACGACGCACCCACAGACCACTGGGTGGTACACGGCACCGACTCCCTCCTCCCCGCCGACTACACCCCCCCCACACACGACCCAGGCCCCGACACGTACGCCAGGGGGGGCAACCCGGACGACCCCCACATCTGGGGCACGTGGGAACCCGAATCCCTGGACGCGCTGCTCTCCATCCGCAGCGGCTACCAGGGCCTTGGTAGGGCGATGTATTGCCTCGCCAAGTGGACCCAACGGACCTGGGGGATCCCCGCGGACCGATGGGTGTGGGTGGTCACGCTGCGCCCCCAGCAGATGGAAGCCCCCCCAAACCGCGGGGGACCCTACCCCCCACGCCCCACCACCCCACAACTATGCCCGTACATGGTGGCAGCCCGCCTCATGGCGCTGCTATGGCCGGGCCCCCACACCCCCACCCAAAACTACCCCCACCTCACAGAGGAGGACATGCCCAGCATCCAGCGATGCTTCTTCGAGACCCTCGACTACCTCCAGCAGACACACCCCCGCGTCCTGGAGCAGATATGGCCACCCCCCGGGTAACCCACGTGCCCGCACAGCCGAGACAACACCGCCACGCCAGCACCAGCACGCACGGATCACCAGGGAAAACGCGCGCACACGCCCGATGCCCGAACCTGCACCCGCGTTCTCGCTACTTACAGGACCCAGCATCATACGCCCGCCCCCGAGGCCCGGGACCCTCCGCCGTCTCCCGCGGCCCTCTCCTCCGCCTCCGACTCCACAACCTCCACCACCACGACCACCTCATCCACCACCACCACCACCACGTCCTCATCCAGCACTCCACCCCCCAGGCCGCGGGGGACACCTCCCAAACGGGCCTCCAAACCCGCCCCCACCGCGAGCAGCCCCACCGCTGCCAAAGCCCACGCCCCGGCGAAGCCCATGCCCACGACCCAGCCGAAGCCCAAGGCCGCCGCCAAAGGGCGGCCCGCAGCCAAGCCCAAGCCCAGGCCCAAACCCAGCGCCACGACGGCAGCTCGGGCCCGGCCCCCCCAGGATGTCCTCTACGACATCCGGCCCCAGCCGTCCCAGGCCCGAAGGCAGCAGCGCCCAGCGCGGCGCCCCCCCACCGTCACCGACGCCACCGCCACCACCTTCATGGCGGAGCGCGCCGCGGCCGAAGCGCGACGCGCCTCGTCCCACCACCTCCCAAAGCCCGCACCCCAGGCCCACGGACCGCTCCAGGGTCCACCAGCAGCGCCCCCGCCCCCCTACCGGCCCCCGATGACAGCCCACATGCAACGCATGCCCCACTACCGCCGCCGCCGCGAATCCCCGCCCAACCCCGAGGCGGAGACCGTACGCGCACACCCGCGGGTCCACATCCGCGTGCACCCCCACTCCCCATGCACCCCCACGGAACAGGACTACGAGGAATCCCCCAGGCCCGCCACCGCCGCCGGCCCCCACGACCCCATCACACCCACCCACGCCCACTCCTCCGCCCAAGACCGCAGGCCCGCCCAGGAACAGTGGTGGCAGCGCTGGACCCACACGCAGCTCTGGGAGCTGCGGAAGTGGGCCCGGGGAGAGCCCTCCCTCGAGGGCCTGGTCCATCGGCCCCGCAAGGGGTCGGTGGACAACTGCCGCCTCCAGCCGGCGGGGGGGTGGATGCCGCAGGCCGCATGGGAAGCCATGCTGGCCGATGCGCTCCACCCCCTGGGAGTCCACCCCCGCAACCTCCCCGCGCCCCAGGACCACCCGTACGTCCTCAGGCGCCTGCGGGGGACCCTCCAGGAAGCGCGGCGAGACGGCATCCGCCTGTGGGACATCACCCAAAGCCCAGCCCCGCACGCACACACCCCCTCACCACCCCACAAGCGTCGGCGCACCGACACCGGCGACACTCACAACACCCCAGGAGCCCTGCGCGCCACACAACACGACGCGCCTGACCCCCCGGCCAGCGGCGCCGCCATCTAACCCCGTTATCCAGCACAACACCACCACGGGGCGCCACGCCAGGCCCCGCCCAGAAGTCACCAAACAAACCGGACGCCGAAGGAAGCCAACGCACACGACAACGAGCACCACTACGCCCAAAGGCGCCGAACCCGGGCCCGATACCGTGGGCTCCTCTCCACCCTCAGCACGACACACACGTCACTGACGTCACTCCTCCGCCGTGCCCCCTCCCACGCCACCGCCCCCCCCCCCCCCTCCCGCCGCACGTCCCCACGCCGCCCAGCACCCAGCCCCACACACTGCGCCACAGCATCGCCCTAGTCCGGCTCCTCCACCATCGCGGCACTTGGCACCTCACAGTAGACCGCCGTCCTGTGGTCCCGCTCCCCCCAGCACCACTCCCGGGGCCGCACCCGACCCACGCCGTGTTCGCCCCCACGTCGCGGGCCGCGGACATCCTCCCGCTCCCCGCCACCACCCCTCCCGGGCATCGCATACTACCTACCGCCAACCCCTCGGTCCTCAGTGAGGTCCCCATCGGGCACGCTGACGCCCTGCACGTGCGCCCGCTGCTGCCCAACCTGCACGCTGCGTACGCCCCCGGCACGCCCGTCGACCCCTCCGTGTGGGACTCCCAGTGAGGCCACCGGCCAACGGCCGGCCCGCACGCACCACCCCACACCCGCCTCGGGCGCACGACTCCGTGGACGCCGCTACCCACACGCCCGGCCCCGCGCAACCGCCTAACCGAGCCAGAACACAAGCACAAATCAAACCCGAGCCACACCCCGAAACCGCTAACCCTTGACTCCTAACCAAACCCGCCGAGGGAACAACGCAACCACAGCCCACACCCACAGCCCACACAGCCGCCTAACCAGCCAGCACCAGAAGCAAAGAAACACCTCACCAAACCCACCCTGACCCAAGCCTAACCGGGCCGAAGCCCCAACACAAATCAAACCCGAGCCACATCCCGAAACCGTCAACCCTTGACTCCAAACCAGGCCCGCAGAGGGAAATGCGTAGACACAGCCCACAGCCACAGCCCACACAGCCGCCTAACCAGCCAGCACCAGAAGCAAAGAGACACCTAACCAAACCCACCCTGACCCATACCCATGTACATCAGGACACGCGAGCCGCACCCCTGGGGCGCGACCGCCGCCACAGCACCGGCGACACACGCCAGAGGACACAACGCTATAGCACCGCCGCACCAGCTGCCCATGCCTGTGCCTGTAGTGTACGCGCGCCTCTGGTTTCCTCTTTTTTTTTTTTCTTTTTCTTTTTTCAAAAAAAAAAAAAAACAGAAAAAAAAAAAAAAAAAAAAAAAACGAACATTAGGGGGGGAGGAAGAGGGACACATCCACCCATGGCACACGCGCACCGCACACAGCACGCACACCGGTAAACAGGAGCCCAGGGGCCCAGGACACCGCACAGGCAACACAACACACCGAGCGGGCACACCGGTGAACAGGAGCCAGCTGGCCCAGGACACCGCAGACGCACCACAGCAAACCGCGCGGGCACACCGGTGAACAGGAGCCCAACGGCCCAGGACGCTGCACACACGTAGGGCAGCCGAGGGACAGGAAAGAACCAATACCCCATGGGTCGGACGCACTGGGGCGACCCAGCCGACCCACCGGGCCAGTGGCAGGAGCGGTACTCCAAAGCCACTGGTCCGAGCCCGGCCAGGATGCATCGAGGACCATGGCAAACGTCACCCGGAGCCATGGAAGCAACCGGTGACAGGCGAGCCGGTACACAGTCCAGGAGGGGGTCACCTGCCAAGCAGAGTGGCCCCGCAACTCAAGCCACAAGGGTGAGGCGGTCGTACCGTAGACAAGCGGGAGCAATACCCCTCGTGGTGAGAGATACTCCACACGGCTGGGCAGCCCCCCAGAGCTGCCGCCCAAAGGAGGGGGCATGTGGCCCTACCCATGGACACATGTGGGGACACCCTCCCACCTGGGACACATGGACCGGGTGGCCGCGACAATGCCTTCCCAAGCACATGCGGGAGCGGCTCACGAGGCACCTGACATAGGGCAGTGGGAGGGACAGGACGTCCCCTTGGTAAGACCTTCTTCCTGCAATGTCAAAGGAGGCATCCCGAGCTCCCGAAGATACCTACCTACCTACCTGTGGATTGGGTTATTGCTGCATTTGTGGGATCTGGTTGCTGTTCAGGGTTGAAGGAGGATTACCTTTTCTATATTTTTGGACTTTGGACCCTGGAAATTGAGGAATGCAATCGTTGATCCGGAGTAAATCAGCAGGGGTAACAGGCGGAAGGGGCACAGCGGGGGCCGGTCCTGGTAGGGACCTTCTTTATGGTAGCAGAGGCTTACCTGCTGCCCCTACCTACCGCCGACCCGGGAACTTGGGCCCCTATGAGCCCTGCCCAAGTACGCCCCGGGTGCGTATTGTGGACTCGGTGGAGACCACACCGGAGATCGGAGCCATAGAAGAACCGAGACGTTCAAGAGCATGGCGAACTCCGGAAGTTGAAGCCCGAAGAGAAGTACGACATTCGGGAGGAGGAGGACGTGACATGGAGGACATGGTCTCCATGTGTGAGCGTCGCTGCCGAAAGGCATGCAACCTCCGCTCCGCCGCGGAGGACTCTGAGGAGGCCTGCCATTCAGGCAGCAGTGGAGGACGGGCCCGGCGCTACCGGAATCGCGGGTCACCCAAGTCCGCGGCAAGGGACGCCGGGGCTATGGATACGGACCCTAGCCCGGTCAGGCTGTGGGAGTCCGAGGGGCACTCCGAGGGCTATCGGACAGCCTATGAGCAACCCTCGGAGTTGGAGGAGACGCCGATCACCAGGGCGCATACGGCCCCCGAGCCCGCCCTGAAGCACGACGCCGAGGGCTTGGAGAGGCCAGCCAGGGCCCGGACGGCACCTGTGCCCCGGCACACGGGACCAGAGACGGACGCCATAGGCGATACGCCCATGGGCGATGAGTCTGAGGCGCCGGGAACCGCGGGATGCGCTGGATCAGGCGGAAGGCACGCTGAGTACCACTGCGAGCACGTGTCCTTCCTCATTGGCAAGTACCCAATGATGGGGATGGACGCTATCGTGCATCGACTCGACCGCCTGGACAAAGCGAAGGACGGCCTAGAGGAGGACGTCGCCGGGATCCTGGATGACCGGTCGGCCGCGGAGACAGACATGGAGGAGCTGCGAGCGGAACGGGACCGGTACCAGGAGAATCTGGAGCTGGGCCTGGAGAAGCAGCAGCGAGTGGTGGACAGCCTCCTCCACCTGGTGGAGGACATGTCGGGACGCCTGAAAAGGCTAGAGGAGCTACAGCCCCTCGCCTCGGGTCCGGAGCTCCCGGCAAAGCCAGCCGCGGCAGAGCTGGTGGAGCGGGTTAAAACCCTCAGGAGCGCCATGGATAAACCCATGGGCGGCCCTGCAGAGGCACCCTACGCGCCTCCGCGTGTTGACCCGGGTGTGCTGCCGTTTGTTCCCATGTTCAGCAAATCCACAATGCTCGGGGAACACACGGCACCGGCTGGGTCCATGCGGGAAGGGCACGTAACCACGGACCCGAGGAGCCTGACGGTACAGATGTCCCACGCCGCCCAGGATCTACCGCCAACTACGACTACCCATGCAGTTTATGCGGAAGAGGAGATCCAGAGCCAGACCATGCAAGGGCAAATCATGGGAAGCGCTGACGGACATGGTCGAGGCCACCCAGGCAGAAATCTGTGGGCGCAGGACCCCAATACGGGGATATGGACGGCCGATGGAGCAAGTCCTTCCCGCATTCCAAACCCCATGGGTTCAGGCCCAACTGGACCGCACTGCATGGACGAGAGGGATGTACGGGGAGTGTACTCACACCCCCCGGCAACAGGTGGTATCCGTCTCGGTGGAGTGGTGGCTGGGGACGTCGGAGACGCCATCAGGATTGACGACCTCAGGGGAATCAAAATCCCCTACTACGATGGCAACCCCTCCAACCTGGATGACTTCATCCTGGATTGGGAGGACTTCGCCGAGGAGGTCGTCGGCGAGATGCGGAGAGCGCCGCGGGACAGGTGGGTATGCCGGACATTCCCACACCGGCTGGCGCAGGACCTGAAGGAGGAGCTGCGGGATCAGATCCGGGAAGGACTGATCCGTACGGAGCAGGCCTGGATGCAGTGGTCGGAGGATGAGGAGCGGGTGGATGCTCTGAACCAGACACTGGAGGACCTGTGGTCCATCCCACTGCCGCTGGACCGCGGTGAGTTGCAGGTCCGGGAGTGGAACCGGTATCTGCGGAAGTACCGCAGATGCCTCAAGCTGGTGGAGGACTGGAACGAGGCCAGCGAGATCTGCCACCTGCTGAAGGACGTCCTCCCCAGCAACTGGAAGAGGAGAGTGGAGGACGAGGAGAAGAAGAGAGCGGAGAAGCGCGTGGCGGTGAGGATCATGGCGGCAGAGGATACCCATGCGGGCATCATGGAGTTCTTCAGGAGGAACCTGGGCGAGCCCAACCGGATGTTGGGACTGAAGAACGCCGTCTACGTGGAGGTGTTTGGAGACTCCATGGGGCAAAGGTTGCTGCGCCTCAACAACGTGGAGTGGAGGCGCGGGGAGCCGCTGAGGATGCAGGTCATCTTCGCCCGCATGAGCCTGGACGAGATCGTGAAGTACATCACGGTGGAGTTGAAGCTCAATGCGAAGAACGAGGACACCGAGAAGACCGCCATCATCGGGAGATCCAGGAGGACACGGCCAAGTCCGCAGAGGATGGAAGTGGAAGTGGCCAAGACCACTGGACCGGGTCCCGGGAGGATCACGAGGAGGCCCACTTCTTCGTGTTTGTGGTGCACAACGTGAAGGACCATGGGCAGGATTGGTCAAGATGGAGCCGGATGGGACCCAAGAAGAACAGAGAGCCAAGGAGGATCGGGAACCCACCGCTCTCGTTCCGGGAGTACAGGTCTCAGCAGAACGGTTGCTGGGTCCGTTTTTGAATGTTCTTAACCGCATCAACTTGTTCTGGGGCTGACGTCCCCCAATGAAAGTATTTACATCAACATATAAAGATATGTACACGGCTGCTCTGTTGGTTAGGTTAGATGAACGCTGATTTACCCTGTGGGGAAGGGGGGGGGTTCCGGAAGGGGCGGAGGGCTGAAGGGGTCGAGAGGAGGAGACAGAGAATCGCTGGATGGACGGAAAAAATTCCGGATGTCCCGGGAGGCGTTGGAGTGGGGTGGGGCTGGGGCAGTCGGGCCTGGGCACCTAGTAAGGGTGGGCCTTGAGGGGAGAGGTAGGCGTGTTTGACGGTAGCGTGTCTTGGAGCTTGGGGGTGGGAGGGGGAGAGCAGTCTTGGCGCGCTTTAGGGGCGCCCAAACGATTGTGGCCTGGTGGGTTTGTGGTGATCGATGGCGTTTTTGTGGTAGCCGTGGGCGTGAGTGCTGAGGAGGGCGGGGAATGGCCGAGAGGGGGGGGGGGCGTGGTGCAGATGCGCGGCTGGACGGGCGTTTGGAATTTTTTGGCGCGCGGCGTGTGGTTGGTTGTGCTTTGGCTGACGCTGGCTTGGACGGTTTTTTTAAGGCGTGTTTAGGGAGAGCAGGGGGGTGCTGGTATACGGGGCGGGTCCGAGGGGGCATGTGGACGGAGGTACTGAACGCACCGTGCGAGACCGAGAAGGGGTTGAGGGGGTCAGAGGGGTGCGCCCGAAGTATTGGGTCCCAAGGGAGAGGATTCGAACACAGCCAATCATGTGCTTGGTGGACAGCCTTGTCCAGATGCTTTACCCGCTCCTCCAGGGCTAGGCCAAGCATGGCTCTGTGCTCGGCGTGAGTGGAGCCCTGGATCGGCTTGGAGAGGCAGGACCATAGGGACTTTGGTACCAGAGTTCTCATGAAGTTCCTGCGGTCAGCTTTTGAGGGTCCAGAGAGCCACCAGTGCAGGACAATGGGGCTGAACAGGGTTCCCCAGGAAGAGACGTATGCCTGAACGTGCTGGTCCAACGCTTTGCAGAAGGCCAGGCAGGATAAAGGGTCGAAAGGATGGTGCTGTCCGCACCTGGAACAGTGGTAGTCGTGGAGCATATTGCTCCACTGGTACCCGTGCACATTGTAGCACCCGGACGCCAGTTTGGAAAACAGGGACGAAAACCAGGAAGCTTTGTTGTACAGGCTGAAGCTGGGGCCGACCGCTATGTTGCTATGGGAATGCCGTGGCAATAGGCCGCGGAATTGCTGTACCTTAAACTTGTGGAGGACAGGCAGGTGGTGTACCGCCACTGAGCCCAGTGGGGGGGGGGGGGGAGGTCCGGGGTAAAAATCAGGCTGTGAGCTGCCCATTCAGAAAAATGGTCGCAGATTTCGTTGCCAATAAAGTTGGCGTGACCTTTAATCCACATGATGTGGAGGGGGTTGGTAATGAGACGTAGGGCGCTGTGCACGGCGACGGTCCACGTGTCGTCTTGGAAGGGGCTGGGCCTACGGACTTGGCATTTCTGGAGGGTGGACACCACCTGTTCGTTGTCAATCAACAAACATACTTCGTATCGGGAAAGTTCCCTGTGGATCCAGCGAATGGCTGCTACCGCCCCCCAGAACTCCGAACCCAGAGAAGAGGGATGCGGTGAGGATAGGCACAGGACTCTGGTTGTACCGTCGGGTAGAAAGGCCGTGATGGCGGCCGCATGGCCGGATTCTCCGGAGGAGCCATCGGAATATAGCCACACCCGCTGTAGGCCGGGAGTCGGCGGCCTGGTTAGTGCCTCCGCGGCATCGTGGCATCCCCAACCGTCGAGAGACTTCTTCTCTAGGTAGTGTTGTGCCTGCAGAGCGAAGAGATGGCCGTGTCGGCTGATTCCTAGTGCGTGTGCGTTGTGCGGTGGCGCTGGGGGCTCGGGGATGGTCTCCTGAGGTCGCAAAAATTCAGGGACTAGCTGGAAGTGAGAGGGGTGGGAGTAATCCATGGCGGCGTGGCATGGCATGTGCATGGTGTAGGACGTGTGGGTATCCACCGAGTAGACCCTGTCGTGGAACGAGACGTTGGCCCATTTGGAGGAGGCCTCGGTCACTCTTCCTGTGGCCTGTCCTGACTTGAACCTAACGGTTAGCTGGGTACCAGGCGTTAGATCCCGAATAGCAGTGGGTCTCCACGGGCCTATGCTGTGGAAAGATATGCCAAGGGCATGGATGGAGTCCATAAAAGAGTATTGCACCGGGTCCGAGGCCCTCTGGTTCGAGCTAAGTAAAGACTGGACGTACAGGGGGCCAACTGACTTTGGGGCAAGGCCGCAAAGGGCCCGAAGTCCATAGTTCACTGTGGCTACGTGGACGCTGTGCGGTAGGAACTTCATTCCCAACCCTCCCTTTGGGCGAGCCGCGAAACGGTCTTTGAGGGAGGCTAGACGTGTGATGCTGCGAGACGCAACCCCCGCCCAGATAAGTGCCTGAAGCTTTTCGAGCTGGCTGGGGGAAAGAGAGTGGGTAATTAGGCGGTAGGCGAGTGCTGGGACCAGCTGAGAGTTCGTCAGTCGGACCTTCTCACTAAGTGTAAGAGGCAAGGGAGAGAGCCGGGCAAAATAACTCTGGATCTCCGCCTTGAGCATGTGAAACAGGCCCTTTGCCTGGTGGCAAGTAAAAAGATAAACCCCCAGGTATTTATAGCATGTGTGCGGGCGACCCGTTTTTTAGTTGTACGTGTGGAACTCTGAGCCCCTGGGTGTCAGAAATTCTTTTTGGGGGGCTGTGCCATTGGCGTGGACTTCGGTCTTTGACACATTCATGTCCAGTCCCCAGTCCCTGGCTGGCCCATCGAAGTAGTTGAGGCTGTTTTGGACGTAGTTGACGTCCTCACTTCTGATCAGGATGTCGTCGATGTAGGCGTGGTGGCTAGTGCGGGCATTTGCCCGGGGGGGGGGCACAGTGGCAAAAAAATGGTGGAAGAGGGAGTTGAGATAGAGAATGAAGAGTAGGGGGGAGAGGGGACATCCTTGTCGGAGGCCCCTGGTTTGGAGGTGTGCGTGGGGAGTGCGGCCATTGATGATGGGGCTGTCTTGGGGGAAGGAGTATAATTGCTTTATGAGAGAAATTGTGGAAGCAGAAAAATTTGCCCGTTCGAGGACGGTCCAAAGTGTGCCATGAGGCACTGAATTAAAGGCTTTATTGAAATCGATGAACAGCGAGTAGCTCTTCTTCGATTTTGCATAAAGGGCTTTGAGGTGATACAGATGATCAGCGCATTGGTGGCCGGGAAGGCCACCGTGCTGGACTTCTGAAAAGATGTCGTGTGCAAAAGCCTGAGCGCGCAGGTGTTTGCAGGCAAAAGTGGCCAAGAGTTTGTAAATACAGTTTAAGAGGGCAATAGGGCGGTAGTTTGAAGGGGAGAAAGGGTCGCCTTTTTTATAAAGCAAACATATTTTTGCGCATAGCCAGTGCGGCGGCAGCGGCGAGTGGAGGAAGCGGTTTAAAATGGAGTGGAAAAAACGTTGAATGGGTTCCAGACAGAGGGCCAGGATGTAGTTGTTTGTTTTGTCCGGCCCCCCGGCTTTTGATGGCTTACTGTGCTTTAAGTGGTTCTGGAACTCCTGCCAGGTCATAGGAGGTATGTGGTCGTTCTTGGCAGAAACGGGGCATGTGGGGGAGTGGGACAGGACCTCGTCGACGAAGTCCTGGGGGGGGGCGTAATCTGGATGCCCTCCAAGATGAAGCAGGCTGTCCCCAAAAACTTTAGCTACATCCGCCGGGTCACTCAGGAGCTCTTTGGTGGCTGGATCTCTGACTACGAGAGGCTCTAGGTCTTTAGGGCAGAGGGTGCGAGCAACTGTGGTTTTCATCTGGACCCCTCGGACCAGACTACTGTGAAGCTTTCTCTTCGCTTTGGTTTCGTCCGAGGACCGTAGGGTGTTTACCACAGACTGAACTTCCGCAATGTGCTCGGGAAATGCTGGGGAAGAAGGAGGCGGGGGTGAGCGTAATAATTTCCTGAGCTTGCCGTAGCCCTCCTGGTCCTTGCGCTGCGGCTTCGGACGCGTGATTTTGTGGTACGCAGACCCAACCTGCATAAGGAGAGAATCAGTGGCGGCGATGACCTCTTCCAATGGGGCCCTGGCAGGGGCGTCCTGGAGGTCCCGGCACCAGTCGGAGATGAGCCGTATGCTGTTGGAGAATTGTTGCTTTTCGTCACTGGAAAGCTTCCGAAAAATGCAAGGGGGAAGTGGGGGCTGAGACAGAAGGATCGGGGAGGGGCACTGGAAGACCGCAGCCACTGGGTGGTGGTCAGAGATGGTGTAGTCCGTGAGGACCGACGCATCCAGAAGGGGAAAGTGCGACACTAGGCGAGGGGACGCAAAGATGTAATCCAGCCTTGCTTCGCTGTCCCAGCGGTTGCTTGCGTAGCGGGTGTACTGCCTGAGGGAGGGGTGCTCTGACCTGAAAGTGTCCACCAACCTAGATGGGAGGTACTCCACTTCCCCCGTGAGCCAGTGCCACTCATGTAGATCGACCAAGCTGTGCTGGTCAAGTTCGGGATCCAGAACACAGTCAAAATCACCCCCCAGGATGTGATTGGGATGATCGTTGAAATAAGAAGCAAGAACTCGCTGTATGGTGTCGCGGTACGGAGCTGGGGCCCCCGTGCGCACCGGGGGGGAGTAAACTGAGAAGACGTGTAAGGGAGTTGCCTCAGGTAGGGATACTTTGGCACCACAGATAAGGCCGGCGCTGTCTCTGGGCGGCACACAGCTGGTATATCTCGCGATGCGCGGGCCTGCAATGACCGACACCCCGTGTCTGTGGCCGCAGACATTTGAGAAGACCTTAGCGCGGTCATTGCCGAAGGCGTACCGCTGTGGGAGGAGAGGGGGAGAGTTGAGCTCCTGAAGGAGTATAATGTCATATCCCTCGTTTAGGAAGTGCAAGATTGCCGCGGGTGTGTTCTGGCTCTTTGCCGTGTTGAAGGACACGACACGGATGGCCGGGACGGAGGGAAGAGAAGGGGGGGGGCGGCGCAAGCGTTTAGGTTTGAAGGGCTTGTGCACTTGGGGGGGAGGGGGGAAGGAGGGTGTCCGAATGGAGGAAGAGCGGGCACCCAGTGGGGAGTCCGGTGTCAGAAGCGTTGGTATGTGGGCAGGGTCCTCATTCTGTATTGAGGGGTCGAGTTCGCACTGTTCTAGTGCAGAAATCCGAGAGTGAAGTGCTTGTGCGTATGCTCTGGGCGAGTGGCGTAAGGCCGTGTCACAGGCAGTGCGAAGAGAGGGGTGTATAGCCAGGTCTGTGGAGACACTTGTGTCTGGGACCAATATTCTTGGGTTGATGTGTGCTTGCTCCACAGGGAGAATCTCCGCGATGCGAGAGACGGTGGCGTTGAGGGAGGCACCGTGCACGCCCACGCGGGCGAGGACCTCTTGACACCGTCTCATGTTACTACTACTGCGGTGGCACTGACGGGTGGAAGGGGGGCAGAAAGAATATGGGGACGGGTAGCATTCGGTATACTCATCAGAGCTTCCCACAAGGGGGACCACAGGATTTTGTGGTCTGGTACACAGTGAGCACAGATCAGCCCGGTCAGGGCATACCTGGCGGTCACAGGGGTTAAGGAATTCATGTTACGTACAAGGGGAGTGGTAGAGCGATGGCCTTGCCATGCCTGAGAAGATGCAATAATGGTGATGGAGGGTATCTGGGGTCTTAAAGCGAAGATCACGTCTCGTGTGCACAGAAGGGTGACGCCGAGTGTAGGTTCTTTAATTCGTCTCATGTTGCTCTGGGTCCGGGGGCTCTGAGGATGTCGTATGGAGGCTCGTTCCTACACCAGTGTGACGGAAGACCAGGGATACCCTGGAGTCTCGGGGGATGCGCCGCTTCTCCACTGTGTCATAGTCGCGAGCTGGGATTTGGTGTTTCCATTTGTCGCGGGCTTCCCCAAAAATTAGGAGGAGGCTGCGGCGCTGTAGGAAGACTTTTTGCCTTTTCTTAAAGAGGGTGGATCCGGGGAGGGGACGCGGTTCGAAAACCATTTCCGCACCTGACCCAAAGGAGCAATCCAGGACATAAGGGCCTAGCTGAGGGACGTCTACGTGGCTCCTCAGGCCACTGCCAGGTTCGTATCGAGCCACTGACCACATATTGGGGCATAAGACAGAGGAGGGCAGCACCTGGGCGCAGGCAGAGAATGCCCGTAGCCCAATCGCTTGAATAAACTCAGGAGGGGTCGGTTCAAAAGGTTCAACTTCTTTTGATTCTGGATTGTACCTGAATCCGAAATGAAGCATTGTGCGGTGCCCCTCGGACAGCCACTGGTGATTTTCATCTGCACTGTAGGACATCACCAGGGCTTCCTCTTCTTCTGAGAAAAACTCATTGGATATGAAGGCTCCTGTTATTTCCGGGATGGGGTCGAAAACTTTCCCCGTTTGGAGGTGGAGTTGTGCGATTTTTTCTGTGAGGGAGAGAGGCTTGCTTGTGGACAAGTAATGGTCCCTCGCGAGACTTGGTTGTTCCGCGCTGCCGTAGGCAGTCGCCGCCTCGATGACTCGTGATAGGAAATCCTGGGCTTCCGAAACTAGGGGGTTGGCGGGAGCCAAAAGTGTGTCACGCGCGGCCGTGTCGGGGCACTCGGGGTGAAAGACGAGTTGGGACACAGTGAAGCCTTCTGCAAGGAGCGCGGATTCGTAATGCGCGTATTTCACTCGGTAGACTCGCACCTTAGCCATGGGGGCGCTGAACAAGGAAATGTGCCGAATTTTCCCAAGCAGGGAGACCCCGAACATTACATCAACGTCCGGCGTGGATGACGGGGCGTGTACTTCTACCAGTTCTGGATCAGGTGGTTCAGGGAGGTGGTTGAAGTAAGCCTTCACCGGGGAGGGTGGGGGGGGGGCATCTTTGTGCATTTTCCGGGAACCGGCGGAGAGGTCCACTTTGTGTCCCGGGTGTTTGGAGCGCCAAGAGGAGTATCCTCCCCAAGAGATCATGGCTCCCGTAGTGCCCCGATACGTGACCAGGTTATTCTCTTGGGAGAGCATGTAGCTCATGGAAGTGAGGGAGTCTCGCTGGGGGAGCAGGGGGGTGTTGTGATAGTTCATGCACACGTAAAATTCGTGTTGTGTTCTGGGAATGGCTCCTAGTATACCGCACCGTCGTGCGGCTTCGCTAGTAAGGAGGGATTTCCACACGTCAATTTGTTTGAAGTCCGGCGTGGCCTGCTTGTATGCTTTTGAAGGTACAACTTTGAAAGTTTTGTCCTTCCCTAGATCGGAACCGCGGATGCAAAAGACTTTGCCGAGCGTCCACAAAGGTGTTGTAAGATGGTGGAGAGAAGCTTCTCGGCGAGGGGGGTTGGTATGGTGTAATCGAAGCGGAACATATGTTCGGAGGATGATTGTAGAGGCTGTATGCGTTCCTCCGGAAAGAAAGCATTTTTGGAGTTGACCGAGCTGTGGTCGTTTTCGAAATGGAAAAGGCGGTTGACGAGGACAAAAAAATCCCAGGCGTGGCCACGGCGCCGCCTATACTCTCCTCGTTCCCGCTTGGATTTTTTGGAAAGCTCTTTTGGAGAAGAGACGGTGAAGTTTGGGAGCAAATGCCGTGCAACTTCGAATCGTATCTTTGGGTGTACTTGATCATAGATCACTTGCTTGTGGTGTTTCTCTAACACGAGTTGATTTGTATCAACTCCTATAGGTTTCATGGACATGTGTTTCTCCCCATAGTGCTTGTTGATCGTGTGTGTTGATCTCACCTTTATGTTTAACCAAGAATTTTGCAAAGACACCATCCGGGGCAAGGGAAGGGTTGAAGAAGGGTTTTCCGGAATTACCATCCGTTTCATCGGGAGTAGGGTCTTCCCCGTCTTCGGCCTTTTCGTGTGTTCCTTCGGGAGACGGAATAGCGCTTGGCGTAGATTGCTCCTCACGTGGCGTTAAGAGGGAGTTGTCGGGCTCAACCTCATTGGTTCTCCTTGCGTTGTCGTTGAGAGTGGCGTTGTTGTTCATTGCCGAATCTCCACACGGGTCTTCGCGACCTTCTTCTTGTTGTTTCGACTCTTCGGCGTCACGTGGATGGCTTCCTTCGGTGTTCTCGTGCGTGCCTTTGGGCACGGAGTCTTGCACCTTCTCGGAGTTGGTTGGCGGAGCGGGCGCTTCGGTGTTCTCGTGCGTGCCTTTGGGCACGGAGTCTTGCACCTTCTCGGAGTTGGTTGGCGGAGCGGGCGCTTGGATTTGATGTTGTGGATCTTGGGCTCCTTTTCCTTTGACGGTGTGAGCCGTTGTCTCGGCGAGTGGGAAGAGCTCTTTTGCGACATCTTCGGGTTGTTCATCGTCTGAAATGACATTGGGTGGCGTGCCTTCTTCTTGTGACGGGGAAAGGTCGAGTGAAGGGTGAAATGGGTCGTTCTCGCGTTTGGCGGGCGAAAGCGTAGGGAGAAGCCGACTTTGAGTCATTTTGGCGTCCACTTTAGCCTGAGTTCGAGCAATGAAACTTTTCACGGACTTTAGTTGTTTGCTTTCCGTCTTGTCCTTTGCGGAACGTTCCTTGAGCCCAACTTGCGACATTGCCAAGAAAACGGCGTTGCGAAGCTAGGCAAAGGACGGCGCGCACGATTGCGGCTTTGCGCTAGGCAAAAAAATTGACGGCAAGGTTGTTGCGCTTGCCTCGGCTCCAAATTGCGGCTTTGGGACCTTTGTTGGTAATCCACGGCTTCACGGGATCAGCCCAGAACTTGAACAGCCCAGGATTTTCGTTAATCACCGAACAGCCTGGACTGCTGGTGGATCCATCAATAAATTTCTGAGGGTCAATCGAAAAAAAATAGACACTCAGAAAGTGTGAATAGGGTGCTGGGTCTGTTATGGCAAGGGAAACGACCATGCACACGACCACTGTCAGTGCAAGGTGTATGAGGCGGACAAGAAGGCCTACTTCGCCGCCCACCCCGAGAAGAAGCCCAAGGAGCAGCGGATTTCTGATTGGAAGGCGAAGGGCGGAGACGGGGGAAAAGGCCAAGGCAAACGCCAAGGAACCCGGGACCAGAGACGGACGCCATAGGAGATACGCCCATGGGAGATGAGTCTGAGGCGCCGGGAACCGCGGGATGCGCTGGATCAGGCGGAAGGCACGCTGAGTGCCACTGCGAGCACGTGTCCTTCCTCATGGGCAAGTACCCAAAGATGGGGATGGACGCTATCGTGAGTCGACTCGACCGCCTGGACAACGCAAAGAACAGCCTAGAGGAGGACGTCGCCGGGATCCTGGATGACCAGTCGGCCGCGGAGAAAGACACGGAGGAGCTGCGAGCGGAACGGGACCGGTACCGGGAGAATCTGGAGTTGGCCCTGGAGAAGCAGCAGCGAGTGGTGGACAGCCTCCTCCACCTGGTGGAGGACATGTCGGGACGCCTGAAAAGGCTACAGGAGCTACAACCCCTCGCCTCGGGTCCGGAGCTCCCGGCAAAGCCGGCCGCGGCAGAGCTGGTGGAGCGGGTTAAAACCCTCAGGAGCGCCATGGATAAACCCATGGGCGGCCCTGCAGAGGCACCCTACGCGCCTCCGCGTGTTGACCCGGGTGCGCTGCCGTTTGTTCCCATGTTCAGCGAATCCACAATGCTCGGGGAACACACGGCACCGGCTGGGTCCATGCGGGAAGGGCACGTAACCACGGACCCGAGGAGCCTGACGGTACAGATGTCCCACGCCGCCAAGGATCTACCGCCAACTACGACTACCCACGCAGTTTATGCGGAAGAGGAGATCCAGAGCCAGACCAGGCAGGGGCGAATCATGGGAAGCGCTGACAGACATGGTCGAGGCCACCCAGGCGGAAATCTGTGGGCGAAGGACCCAAATACAGCGATATGGACGGCCGATGGAGCAAGTCCTTCCCGCATTCCAAACCCCATGGGTTCAGGCCCAACTGGACCGCACTCCATGGAGGAGAGGGATGTACGGGGAGTGTACTCACACCCCCCGGCAACAGGTGGTATCCGTCTCGGTGGAGTGGTGGCTAGGGACGTCGGAGACGCCATCAGGATTGACGACCTCAGGGGAATCAAAATCCCCTACTACGATGGCAACCCCTCCAACCTGGATGACTTCATCCTGGATTGGGAGGACTTCGCCGAGGAGGTCGTCGGCGAGATGCGGGGAGCGCCGGGGGACAGGTGGGTATGCCGGACATTCCCACACCGGCTGGCGCAGGACCTGAAGGAGGAGCTGCGGGATGAGATCCGGGAAGGACTGATCCGTACGGAGCAGGCCTGGATGCAGTGGTCGGAGGATGAGGAGCGGGTGGATGCTCTGAACCAGACACTGGAGGACCTGTGGTCCATCCCACTGCCGCTGGACCGCGGTGAGTTGCGGGTCCGGGAGTGGAACGGGTATCTGCGGAAGTACCGCAGATGCCTCAAGCTGATGGAGGACTGGAACGAGGCCAGCGAGATCCGCCACTTGCTGAAGGACGTCCTCCCCGGCAACTGGAAGAGGAGAGTGGGGGACGAGGAGACGAAGAGAGCGAAGAAGCGCGTGGCGGTGAGGATCATGGCGGCGGAGGATACCCATGCGGGCATCATGGAGTTCTTCAGGAGGAACCTGGGCGAGCCCAACCGGATGTTGGGACTGAAGAACGCCGTCTACGTGGAGGTGTTTGGAGACTCTATGGGGCAAAGGTTGCTGCGCCTCAACAACGTGGGGTGGAGGCGCGGGGAGCCGCTGAGGATGCAGGTCATCTTCGCCCGCATGAGCCTGGAGGAGATCGTGAAGTACATCACCGTGGAGTTGAAGCTCAATGCGAGGAACGAGGCCCACGTGCAGGATCGACATGGTCATGGACAACGAGGACACCGAGAAGACCACCATCATCGGGAGATCCAGGAGGACACGGCCAACTTCGCGGAGGATGGAAGTGGAAGTGGCCAAGACCACTGGACCGGGTCCCGGGAGGATCACGAGGAGGCCCACTTCTTTGTGTTTGTGGCGCACAACGTGAAGGACCATGGGCAGGATTGGTCCAGATGGAGCCGGATGGGACCCAAGAAGAACAGAGAGCCAAGGAGGATCGGGAACCCACCGCTCTCGTTCCGGGAGTACAAGTCTCAGCACGACGGGTGCTGGGTCTGTAATGGCAAGGGAAACGACCATGCACACGACCACTGTCAGTGCAAGGTGTATGAGGCGGACAAGAAGGCCTACTTCGCCGCCCACCCCGAGAAGAAGCCCAAGGAGCAGCAGATTTCCGATTGGAAGGCGAAGGGCGGAGACGGGGGAAAAGGCCAAGGCAAACGCCAAGGAACCCGGGACCAGAGACGAACGCCATAGGCGATACGCCCATGGGCGATGAGTCCGAGGCGCCGGGAACCGCGGGATGCGCTGGATCAGGCGGAAGGCACGCTGAGTGCCACTGCGAGCACGTGTCCTTCCTCATGGGCAAGTACCCAAAGATGGGGATGGACGCTATCGTGCATCGACTCGACCGCCTGGAAAACGCGAAGGACAGCCTAGAGGAGGACGTCGCCGGGATCCTGGATGACCAGTCGGCCGCGGAGAAAGACATGGAGGAGCTGCGAGCGGAACGGGACCGGTACCGGGAGAATCTGGAGCTGGCCCTGGAGAAGCAGCAGCGAGTGGTGGACAGCCTCCTCCACCTGGTGGAGGACATGTCGCGACGCCTGAAAAGGCTAGAGGAGCTACAGCCCCTCGCCTCGGGTCCTGAGCTCTCGGCAAAGCCGGCCGCGGCAGAGCTGGTGGAGCGGGTTAAAACCCTCAGGGGCGGCATGGATAAACCCATGGGCGGCCCTGCAGAGGCACCCTACGCGCCTCCGCGTGTTGACCCGGGTGCGCTGTCGTTTGTTCCCATGTTCAGCGAATCCACAATGCTCGGGGAACACACGGCACCGACTGGGTCCATGCGGGAAGGGCACGTAACCACGGACCCGAGGAGCCTGACGGTACAGATGTCCCACGCTGCCCAGGATCTACCGCCAACCACGACTACCCATGCAGTTTATGCGGAAGAGGAGATCCAGAGCCAGACCATGCAGGGGCGAATCATGGGAAGCGCTGACAGACATGGTCGAGGCCACCCAGGCGGGATCTGTGGGCGAAGGACCCGAATACGGGGATATGGACGGCCGATGGAGCAAGTCCTTCCCGCATTCCAAACCCCATGGGTTCAGGCCCAACTGGACCGCACTCCATGGAGGAGAGGGATGTACGGGGAGTGTACTCACACCCCCCGGCCACAGGTGGTATCCGTCTCGGTGGAGTGGTGGCTGGGGACGTCGGAGACGCCATCAGGATTGACGACCTCAGGGGAATCAAAATCCCCTACTACGATGGCAACCCCTCCAACCTGGATGACTTCATCCTGGATTGGGAGGACTTCGCTGAGGATGTCGTCGGCGAGATGCGGGGAGCGCCGCGGGACAAGTGGGTATGCCGGACATTCCCACACCGGCTGGCGCAGGACCTGAAGGAGGAGCTGCGGGATCAGATCCGGGAAGGACTGATCCGTACGGAGCAGGCCTGCCTCCAGTGGTCGGAGGATGAGGAGCGGGTGGATGCTCCGAACCAGAGACTGGAGGACCTGTGGTCCATCCCACTGCCGCTGGACCGCGGTGAGTTGCGGGTCCGGGAGTGGAACCGGTATCTGCAGAAGTACCGCAGATGCCTCAAGCTGGTGGAGGACTAGAACCAGGCCAGCGAGATCCGCCACCTGCTGAAGGACGTCCTCCCCGGCAACTGGAAGAGGAGAGTGGAGGACGAGGAGAAGAAGAGAGCGAAGAAGCGCGTGGCGGTGAGTATCATGGCGGCGGGAGATACCCATGCGGGCATCATGGAGTTCTTCAGGAGGAACCTGGGCGAGCCCAACCGGATGTTGGGACTGAAGAACGCCGTCTACGTGGAGGTGTTTGGAGACTCCATGGGGCAAAGGTTGCTGCGCCTCAACAACGTGGAGTGGAGGCGCGGGGAGCCGCTGAGGATGCAGGTCATCTTCGCCCGCATGAGCCTGGACGAGATCGTGAAGTACATCACGGTGGAGTTGAAGCTCAATGCGAAGAACGAGGCCCACGTGCAGGATCGACATGGTCATGGACAACGAGGACACCGAGAAGACCGCCATCATCGGGAGATCCAGGAGGACACGGCCAACTCCGCGGAGGATGGAAGTGGAAGTGGCCAAGACAACTGGACCGGGTCCCAGGAGGATCACGAGGAGACCCACTTCTTCGCGCTTGTGGCGCACAACGTGAGGGACCATGGGCAGGATCGGTCCAGATGGAGCCGGATGGGACCCAAGAAGAACAGAGAGCCAAGGAGGATCGGGAACCCACCGCTCTCGTTCCGGGAGTACAGGTCTCAGCACGACGGGTGCTGGGTCTGTTATGGCAAGGGAAACGACCATGTACACGACCACCGTAAGTGCAAGGTGTATGAGGCGGACAAGAAGGCCTACTTCGCCGCCCACCCCGAGAAGAAGCCCAAGGAGCAGCGGGTTTCCGATTGGAAGGCGAAGGGCGGAGACGGGGGAAAAGGCCAAGGCAAAGGCCAAGGTTTGAGGTTTGAGGTTTGATTTTGCGGGTACTAGACGCCAAGGAAAAGGCGGAGAAAGAGGCTATGGTGGTGGACCTGGCCAAGACCGACGAGTGAGGTCGATCAAGGAAGTTGCTGAGGACATGTTGAGATCGTTGGAGGAACTCAAAGCCCAGCAACGTGGTGGACAAAGTCCTGGCAGATCGCAGCCGGAAGGGGCTGCGGGAAGTCAAGTCTAGAGGAGCCCCCACGGGTGTGGGACCTCGGAGGTCTCTCCTCCGAAAATCATTGGAATCCAAGAGAAAGCGAAGGCACATCGGGTGCCGAAGAAGGCTCCAGAAGAGCCAAAACCACTGAGTTTAGCCACTCCCAACCCCTGGAGCGCCCTGCCAAGGGAAGTTTATGCGGGCAAGGGACGTGGCAAGAAGGAAGGAGCGACCACGGAGAGCCCCGTGGACGGGCAAGACCAACCCAAGATCTACACCATCCGTGATCATACCCTCGAAGTCCTGATGCACCCGGACGTGCTAGAGTTGCATGCCGTGAGAGTTGTCCATACACCGCATGGCAACGAGCGGCAGTTGCACTTGAACGTGCGTGTACGGTGCGGACAAGAGGAATTGGTGGTGGATGTTCTGGTGGATACGGGTGCCCAGGTGAGCCTGGTCCGGAGAGAGCGTTGTTCAAGGAGGAATCCCTGCAGCCCAGCCGTAGACCGGTGCGCCTGAAGGTGGCCAATGGAGAGATCATGGGTGGTGGTACCCATGAGGCCACTATCAGTATGGAATTCTGGGAGCATGAGCGCTTGAACCGCCCTGATTTGGCGAAGAGAAGCACTCTATCCGGGAACTTCTATGTGGCCGACATTACTGATTGGGATATGATCATGGGGTATGACTTCATGGTGGCAAATGTCATTGGAGCCCTTCCCCATCGTGCAACGCTGGTCCGGGAGGATGATGAATGCCTCACATGGCTGTCCACGGAGTATGCATGCGGATCATCCCAATGGAATGCTGAGGAAGAGGATCGGATCGTTCAAGCGGTGCAAGCTGTTGGTGCCAAGTTCAGAGGAGACCGTGGAGTTCAGCTCACGGAGTATGGAATGGCGCCGCGAGTGTATGTATGGATGATCCAGACGCTGAGAGCCGAAGCGCCCGAGACGGACGTCTTCGCTTCCCGGGATGCCCCACTTTTGCGGAAGTGCAGGAGGCATTGTCATCGAGGAGACTCAGCCTGGCACAGGCATTGGGGTTTGAAGGAGTGGGGACCCATGTATTGGCATGGCTCCCTGGACAATACCAGACGTACGGTGGAGAAGATCATCGCGGATAGGGCGAAGGGGATCCTGGTCATAACCGGCATAGGATCCACCCCATGTCCGCTGGAGGGTCTCAAGTCGACGCTGGACTCCATCACCCTGAACGAGATGTCATTCGGTCCGGAGGAGGAGTTGTTCATCGACGCCAAGGGTGTATCAATGCCCTCCCCGAGTCAAGCGTGGGGTACCAAGGCTTTCCTGGTGGATGGGACGCAAGCCCAGCCCACAGGTGATGAGGCATTCATCCGTAGGGTGGAGGCGGTGCCCATGAAGGTCATGTTTGAGCCCAAGGAGGGGACGGATCAGCCAATTGATGGCATTGACGTCCTGCCCCATGCCGAGATCGATGACGTCGTCAACTACATGCGGATGGGGATGCACGACCGTGTGGCAGCCAAGAAGAGGCGGGCCATGGTCACATCTCCGCATTGGTGGGATGACAAGATGTTGGTCACCGGCAAGTACGAGAAGGATGAGTTCGTGGCGAGGGTCATGGATCACATCGCGGACCAATACGATGGTCCGCTTGGGTCGGACCCGCCGACGTGGGACTTTCCAAGAATGGGGGCCGATAGCGACAGTAACCAGCCCGACGCCGCAAATTTTCGAAGATTATCGGTGGGAAGCGCGCCCCAAGACGATGAAGACGGCATATCCGACGAGGAGAAGTCGGACTCGGACCCAGAAGAGGCCTACACCGCAGTGCGGTCGGTTGTATCGATACCGAAGCAAGCGGCTGAAGAGGCTCAGGAGAACCCGAAGGTCGCCGAGCTGAAGGAGAGGCTGATCAATGCCTATCCGCGGCTATTCAGTGGCGTCGCCAACAAGAACCCTCCAGACCGTGGGAGGTCTGGCACAGCGAGGATGAAGCTGAAGCCGAACCCCAAGATCTATCGTCATCGGGAGTACCAACTTCAGGGCGATCGGGCCGAGGCCATGATGAAGCTGTTGGCCGAGTTCATTGAGCGGGGATGGATCGAACCCTCAGACAGTGAGTGGGCCAGCCCAGCCTTCATCGTGCCCAAGAAGGAGAAGGGCCAGTGGAGGTTGGTGGTTGACTACAGAGGTTTGAACGAGCAGACCGAGCACGACTCGTACTCGCTTCCTCTGATCGACTCCATCCTCCAGAAACAACAGAAAAAGCGGAATTTCACGGTGTTAGACCTGAAACACGGCTATCACCAGATGCCGCTACACCCGGACTCCAGGCCCTGCACAGCGATGGCGACGCCGCTGGGGCCCATGCAGTGGAAAGTGGTGCCTATGGGTGCCAAGAATGGCAACGCCGCTTTCCAGCGCATGATGGAGGACCTACTCGGTCCTGTCCGGGACTGTGCCGACCCCTTCGTGGATGACATCATCATCGGATCCGGCACGGAGAACATGACTGAGGACGAGCTCATCGAAGCGCATGAGAAGGATCTGCGCGGAGTGCTCAGCGAGCTAGACAAGCACAACATGGTGTGCAAGCCCACCAAAGCCTCACTCTTCGTGGAGGAAGTGGAGTTCGGGGGTCACCTGGTTGGTCACGGGCAACGCCGTCCCATGCCTGGGAAACTGGCGTCCCTGCACCACTGGGAGAAGCCCCAGACCATCAGCGAACTCCGATCCTTCATGGGGTTCTGCAACTACTATTCGGGCTATGTCCGGATGTATGCAGAACTGTCGGGGCCGCTGCACAAGATGCTGCAGGTGGGTAAGTTCGATGGCCGGAGGGGGAGCAAGAAGAAGCTTGCCTGGACCCCTGAGGCTGAGGATGCGTTCAACCGCCTGAAGGAGCGACTCCTGGGGCAGTTGGGGCTGTTCCTGGTGGACCCGGACGAGGGATTCGTGCTACGGACAGACGCCTCGGACTATACCGTGGGGGCAGTCCTCGAGCAAGTCCGGGACGACGGGACTCATGTTCCCGTGGCGTTTTGGAGCAGGATCCACGCGGAGGGCCAACGCCGAACATGGACCGCGAGGGAGAAGGAGACATGCGCCATTGTATGTGCGCTCAGGAAGTGGTCTGGCCACATCGGACTGCAGCCGGTGGTGGTTTGCACGGACCAACAGTCCCGACAGAGCTGGCACAAGGAGCATGTCGACACCCCCTCAGGACCAGCGGCTGGGAGGGCCCGATGGCACGAGACTTTCGCCAAGTTCGACCTCAGCGTCGTATACGTCCCGCGGAAGGACAACACTGTGGCAGATTGCCTCAGTCGATGGGCCTACCCCGCGGGCAAGGCGTGGATGGACATATCCAGCCATGGGGACGCCGAGGAGACCGAGGAGGCCAAGCGCATCATCGAGATGGAGAAGGCCATGGAGCAAGAGGGGGTCAAGTGCTTTGTGGTGATGGCAGACCGTACAGACCTGGCCAATTTCCGGGGCGGCGCGTACAAGCTATTCGAGAGGAAACCCTCGAGCAATGAATGGTGGCCCCTGTAGAGCTAGTCAGGTCGGTGCTCACAGAGGACTGGTCGGATGACTATGCGGCATCCGAGCACTGGAGCAAGTACTGGAATGCCGTGAGCGCCCCGTCGGACGACGAATGGCCTGAGGTCTTGACCGAGGATGAGGACAAGTTGTTCCTCAAGGACAAGCTGCTGGTGCCCGAGAACCGAGTGGAGGAGCTCATTGACCATTGGCACAACGCCCAGCTCATGCACCCTGGCCGAGACAAGATGCAGCAGGACCTGGAGTGGCGTTTCAAGTTCCCTCCGGGGTACTACGCCATCCTGGATAGGTACTGCAGCAACTGTGCCGTGTGTCGGGCCACGAAGAGCCCCAACCACTCCACAGCGGGCAACCCGGTGTATACGGCTATACCCGAGGCCCCTATGC
>CAXIWF010000019.1:0-17167 GCA_964036045.1 Eutreptiella sp. 'Long Island Sound 2002' | reverse complement strand
GATTTCTGGACTTTAAGCAGCACAGTCATCTTTTTAAAATGAGCGTCACATTCGAAAGCGCAGTGGAGACACTAAAAACCATGTTCCCTACATGGGACGAAGAAACAATGTCTGCTATTTTAGTATCAAACGACTATCACGTTGAAAGAACCATAGAACAAATCTTGTCCATGTCTGGAGAAATTGAGCAATCCGACGCATCTGCAGCAGCAAGACCCAAGTGAGGCCACATTTTAAAAAATGCGATAGATTTGTTACATTTCCTTACGATACGTTACACATGACCACGATCTTATTTATTTCATTAATTGACCTGTTGTTCTATGCAACACTAGTGCTGCGCCAGTTGCGGTCCCTGGACCAACGGCTGCCCCAGGGGTGCCCGTAGCAGCTCCTGCTCCTAGGACCCGGACAACGGGCACGACAAATGGTGCAAGTGGGAACCGTTATCGAGGCGTTAAGATTGATCTGCCCGAGCCGTTTTTACGGGTGAGATAGATTATGTTTATGCATAGTGTCTACTTTTATGAACTAAGTCATGGTCTGAGCTACTTGTTATCTCTGGGATCATAACATAGCCCCTCCCCACGGCACTCAATCCTAGGATAACATTCCTTATTGGAGTTGATACTTACTGTTAAGAGTTATCCCTAGCCCGGACAACGTAATAATACGCGATAAATCATTAGTTTGGTGTAAACAATAGTTTCAACTCAGTATAACTCTTTTCCCTTTGTCCCCCCTGCGGTTTCATCTTTATGGATAGCCTCCAGGTTGGAAACAGAACCGTCACATAATCGCCGACGAAGAATTGGCAATGATGCTCATGGTAAGAGTATAGGCTAGAACGAGTATCTTTCTTCCTTACACTTGATAGTGCGATACTTACACAACTAGCCTATATGTGTGTTCATTAGTTGCGTTTACCGGTCTAACTAACCCGATGTCACAGCTTGATATTCCAACCGGTAATATAATGCGCATGCGTATACTAACGTATCCACTGTTCATCCCTGTGTATGTGACGAATCCACGTGCGTAGGATGAACAATTCCAGCGACAGGCGCGGGAGCTGCTGGGTGATGATTTCTTGTTGGATGAGAGTGGCGAACTCCACCAGCGCAGGCCTGCTCATCTGCAACAGCAACCCTTGACCCAACGGGATGTAAGACATAATATCTCTTCCGCCAACTGGTACACCACCTGGATTATAATAATACATAAATATCGCCGTCACCGTCACCGTCACCGTCACCACCACCACCACCACATGTACCTGTACCACCAATTGTATCATCAATACCCCATAACCACACACACATTCATCATTTTGCTTTATTCAACCTTTCTCCGCTACACACAGACCCGGCCTTCTCGCCAGCAACAGCCAGGGGCGAACAATAGTAGTATGCTCTCCGCTATTTCCTCGATGGGCTCGGCGGCGAGGAGGAACTTGCAGCAGCTAGCAGAGAGGTTCTCGCAGAGTAACAATGAAGACGGGGCTGGTGGAGGGGCTGATGGAGGCGGAGCTGCCCGAAGCGGAGCACAACGGTGCGTAGCTATAGCTGTAGCTGTAGCTGTGACGTTAGCTGTGGCTGTAGTTGTGGCTGTAGTTATGGCTGTGACATAAGCCGTGGCTGTAGCTGTAGCTGGTTCTCGACCAGCCCCCTCCCCCTTCCCCTTCCTATTGTCTTTCCTACTTAATTTATTCTTGTTCTTCTTATGTTCTGCCACCTCAGGCGACACAGTGGTGGCGGTAGCGGATCCAACAGCCGCAGAGGAAGTGGAACAACTGGACAGTTCCAAAATTTAGAGGTAAAATACCAGAACTCAATTGCGGTCAGTCTCGTAGTTTTCGTCATTTTCTCTTAATGTATCTTACTCTAACCTTTTTAGTCTACTAACTACCGAGACCGTACGCTCTTATATATAGTTTTAAGATATAATCATATTTTTTTTAATATTGTTTCAGTGTGTATTGCATGCACTTATTATTTTTATAATATATCATGCATTCCCTCTTCTGTACAGGACGAGGACACCGAAGTGATCGATTTCGGAGGCAGCGGCGCTAACCGCAGCCGTCATGTGCTGCAGTCATCCTCTGCAGGCAATCAACACGGCGATGATGATGAAGAGGATGACCCCTTCGATTCAGAGAACCCCCTCATTCAGTACAACCAAGGCCAGCTTTCTAACATGGTGGGAAACGGGAATAAAAAGGACAAGTGATTACAACTGCACTTTTCGTTGTTAACTGGCTGTAGCACTGGTGGTGCATTTAACTATCTTGAGCCCTGGTTGGGGCTGTGGAGGTGTAAGGTGGTATTGCCAGGTTGGTGTGAACGCCGCTATGTACATATCTTTCCATTGTAGTAAATTCTTTTGTCTTCAGTATGTCCAAATCATATCTGTCCGTAAATGGACAATCGAGTGATGGTGACGGCAGTGTTGTTTTATACATCATTAAGTTATCTCTACTCGGGTACAGCTGTAATTTACTTTCAATGTAATCTACTTTCAACAATAACCCTTGTTAATAGCGATTTCTGTCGCTTTTTCATTGCATAAAACACACATAATATCAATACTTTCTTTATATGCAGCAGATTTACACAAACATGGTCTATTACAGGGTAAATTTACACACTTATTCAATACTTTTTAATGCGTATTAAAAGTCTCAAAGTGCTAGTTCAAGATGCAGACGTTTATTTGAGCGAGCGGTGTCTAGAATTTGGAGAACATGCCGTATACACCCATTGAGATGCGTCGATCAGTTATCATTACGTCAGGCAGCTCCGGCTCCGAGCTGAAATCCGGCATGATAACTTCCTGGGCTACAGAGGCGTAGGCAGCAGTAGATGTGTTTGGTCGATCATTTTCAGCTTCATACGCGTAGAAATAATCGCTGCTTGTACTGACACTCTGGTGATCAGCTTGTTTTCCAGCACTGTTGATAGAGTGCGCCAATTTTGAGTGTGACCTTTCCGACGGACCCAGGCTTCCTTCTGCTGTTGCAGCGGTTGCTGCTTCAACCTCGGAATCAGAAGTGCCAGCAGTGGATGACAATGATGCGTCAGATGCAATTTTTATACGCCTCGAGATGCGGTAGACACCGTAGAAATCAAGAGCCTCCAAGACCGTGGTGACAACTTCAGTCAATGGAGGATTGGCATCGATTCCTACTGTGCCCGGTCCACGTATAAGTGAATAGGTCAACTTCGGGAAAGAAAGAAAAACACATACATAATCAGGAAATGATATAATCGTTAGCAAGGTTTATTACAATAATCGTAAGCCCAAAGATGTAAAATGTGAGATATACTTTGGTCTTACGTTGGCTTTTGCATCCCTTGTGATAGTACGTGTACTGGAGCGCTGGCCTGTCACCGACCCATCCGTACTGTGCCTGCTTGTAGATTGACGGTGCAAAGAGTGCACTGCTGGGCCCAGAAGGAGGCTTCCCTCGCGCTCTCCAGTTGCGGCGCGCAGGCGCTTCAGACGACACGCTGTTGTCACCGATAGAAAGAGTACCTTACATGTGTATTTTAACGTATAGCGATGATACAAACCAAAGTTAAGGAAATTTTTTGACACAAATTGAAGTGCTAGAATGATAGATGTGTCTTTATCTTACCAGTGCAGGCTGCGGGAGGTCATATGGCCAGGCAAAGACAGAATTAGGCAGATGCGAAATCGCAGTTTCATTTGCAGCGTGTTCGCAGACATTGCGGCAGCAAACAGCATGATGATAGCCTTCAATTATAAATGCTTCTTTGGAAGACGATAACACCTCCAGTGCAAGAATATAGTTATTGAGAAAATGAAATGCTTGTCGAATGGGTTCAGGCATTTCTTCAAAAACTTCATAGACCAATCGAATAGTTGGGTGTGTTTCGCAGCTCAAAATCTCCACTCCATCACAACGATTGGAGATACATTTTGCTAGTGCAGTCTTCCCACTTCCTTCCAAACCTTCGACTGCAATGACAGTTTTTCCACCAAAACTATGAGAATTTAAATCAATTGACTCAACCTGCTCAATCAGCTCGAAATATCTATCGACTCGGACGCATCGTAACCGATAATCTTGCACTCGCGCAACCCTCAGAACGGTGGCGGCAGAATCAAGATTGGTGAATCCAAGGAGTCTCTTAAGTGCACCATCACCCAGAGCTCGAGCGCACTCTTCACTTATCGTTTGGTTTAAGTGACTGGGATGATTAGTTGCACTATGGACAAAGTTGCTCCAAATTTCAAACATGGGCGGATTGAACTGTTCAATTACTTTAGCACTGTGACAGAAGATTATCCTCTTGAACATATAGCAACTACCGAATACACAGCAAACAACCTATCCTTGTATCTATTTTTGGTCGCGAGTCGATAAGCTGAACATGAACATCTACTGTGTAAGTAAAATAAGCTTAAATCGCAAAAAAAAAATGGTACAGTATTCGAACAATATACGAAGTACAGTACAGTACTGTACTGTAGAGTATAACCGTTGGCGAAACGGTTGGATGCCAAGTGGTCACGAAAATAATATGCTAATTAAACACTATTATTACCAATATTATTTTAATAAACATGTTGAAATATATGCGTAATGAAAACTAGCCGTTAATTTTATGTTCCGATAAATATTTTTGCTGAGTTTTTCCAACAGTAAATCCAACAGGACCACAGTTCCAGTTGTTGTAAGCATAAACAACCGCACAAACAACCACAACTACAAACAAAAACAAATACAAACAAACTTAAAATTTTCCTTCAACCTTTGCGGTAAGTTCTCACTTTCATCCTCATGTTAAGTTTCATGGCGCTCCATGACTATACCCACCAAAATGACGCATTCTCTCGTATAAATTGTTTTTTTAGCAGACGATGATGAACACAAGCACCTCCTTCAACACATCATTCTGTGATGTCACGGAGTTTGAAAATTTGATGGCATTAGACAATCCCATTAAATCGACGACTCCGCGCTGGGAGCGCAAAGCTCGGCAAGCGCAGCAGCAACAGCTGCAGGCTAGCCAAGCCGATCGCTACATCCCAAACCGATCAGGCATGGACTTCGACCTTAATCAAAAAAATTCTCTTAATGACGAGAATTTCGATATGAAAGCTGATGATCTTGGTGAGAGCACTTCATCTGAGCATGCTCGCTTGCTGCTTGCGAACACCAAGGATTCTGGCTCTGGAGGGCATAAGCCTTCCGAAGGCAAAGGGGCACGCGTCCTCGCCTTCAAGAACAAAGCCCCTGCGCCAGCAGATGGCTACCAAAACTCCCTCAAAGTTCTTTACTCTACGCAAAGCACTAAGAAGGATATGGCTAAACCCACTCGGCACATCGCCAGTGCACCAGTGCGCATCCTAGATGCCCCCGACATGCTGGATGATTACTGTAAGTTGGGTAGAATGCATATATTGAATATATATAAACCACAACTATTTTATAATATCAATTTTCATTAACGGCCTAAATAAAATAATTGTTGTTTTAAACTTTAAACAGATCTCAACCTCCTGTCGTGGGGCTCAAATAACACGCTGGCTGTGGCTTTATCCCAGTGCGTGTATCTGTGGAATGCAGCTACTGGAGATATCAAGGAACTGATGAATGTTGACTCAGACCCAAACGACTACGTTTCATCAGTCTCCTGGATCCAACAGGGCGGAACACATTTGGCTATTGGTACGACTGAATATCAAGTATTTATACATCAATTTAATCATTATTTAAAACCATGCTATTTTTTAAAAAAATATATAATACACATTTACCTGATGATGTAAATAATTACACAGGTACGGCAAACAGCGCGGTACAGCTGTGGGATGTGCAGGCTGAGCGCCAGGTGCGCACTCTGGCAGGCCACTCCTCTCGTGTAGGAGCGCTCGCCTGGAACAACCACATCCTCACGTCCGGCTCGCGAGACAACGCCGTCATCAACCACGACGTGCGTGTGCAGCACCACATCGTGGGCAAGATGCTGAACCACACACAGGAGGTGTGCGGTCTTGCCTGGTCCCCAGACGGCAGCATGCTAGCCTCTGGTGCCAATGACAACTCTCTCTGTCTGACGGAGCTGACCGCTATGACTGGTAATCTGAACGCTGCACCGAAGCACGTGCTTACCGACCACCAGGCGGCTGTAAAAGCCTTGGCATGGTCTCCTCATGAGAGGAACTTGCTAGCCAGCGGTGGCGGTACTGCCGATCGGTGCATCAAGTTCTGGAATACGCAGTCTGGCGCGTTGGTTAACTCAGTTGACACGGGTAGTCAAGTGTGTGCCCTGCAGTGGTCACCGTACGAAAAGGAGCTACTCAGCAGGTAAGAGACCCTCCCGTGAATAAAAAGACTAAGTTTAACATGTAACAACTTACCGATGATACCACCCCGTTTGCAACCTTATTTCCCCTGTGGTCGAATTTCTAGTCACGGTTATGCTGAGAATCAACTGTGTCTGTGGAAGTACCCAAGCATGGCTCGTGTGAAGGAGCTGCGCGGACATACCAGTCGCGTGCTGCACATGGCCATCTCCCCCGAGGGCGGCATGGTCTGCACCGGCGCAGCGGACGAGACGCTGCGCTTCTGGAACGTATTCGCACCGGAGGGTAAGCGCAAGCAAGCAGGTGCTTTCGGACCAGCTGGCGCAGCGGGACTCAGCAGCGGGGCATCCAGTCTCAAGATCCGGTAAATTTATTCGGTATTCTGGATCAGCGCATGGAGATAAAGATCAATTTTTTTATATGGTTTATTTTACGACGACGACGGTAAGTAATACTTTTGGTGGAAATCACTATTTACTCTAAAATAGTTGCTCTTTGCTTACATTTTGCTATGATTCGGTTTAACTCCCACTACTAAAATTTAGGAGATAGCGAGGAGATAAGGTAGGTAGGGGGAAAAGGTAAACTATTTTCATATTTTACTGTTTAAGAATACCATCACAAGGATTACCACAGTATCGTTTTAGCTAGAAATCTACCTCAAACGAATACATGCTGTTGTCATTATACATGTTATTGTTATAAACAAAACTAGTTGCGTTATATGCTATACTGCCACTACTGTAGTACACAACACACCCAACACCAAACCGCTTTTTTCAAAGCGACCAACAATCCACCGGGAACGATATTAATTGAAGGCTGGTCCCGCACTTAATGTAGAATGTGGAGAGCAAAACTCAAATCTGTAATACAAAAGGAACACACACCATGAAGCATAAAAACAATAAACAAAGTCAGATTAAGATAGTTAGATTATTTAATTTGATCATAAATCAGGAGTAATAAAGAGCTGCTGAGAATGTGCATAGCTTCAAGGTACGATAAGAGATGGAAATGCCATAGGCGATCTCATATCAACATTCTATTTTTAAGAATGCGGAACCTAAAGCTATACGACGATATGGTAGATGGTCAAAAGTGGAGCATTTTACCCAATTTTTGTCACCTATATTATTCCATTGAGTCTTAATATAGCAATCATTTGGACCAAACCACAGCCGTTTATGGAAAATATTCCGTTAAGGCAAGCGGGCTTAGAGACAATATAAATTGCAGTTGTCGATAATATACACACAAAGGAATTTGCCAGTGGTTACTATTATTGGTAGTCAACCATAGTTCATGTATCTCACCTGAGCATAGAAATAATGAACTTCATTATTGACACCACAACAGATATTAATTAGTCACCAGTACATTCCCGATGGTTCAGTCTGCAGGCGGCCGCACTGTGACATCTCATTTTCAGCTTCAAATGTGATGGCCCATCAAGTTTCAGATAAGCTGCTTCGATCGTAAACAAACAAATCGCAGCTATTTGCATAACCACATGTTTCTTTCGTGACATACTGGAGGCCTTTCAGGCCCCATGTATTACAAATTATGACACAACCATCACGCAAAGCGCGGAGTAATTTCTCCCTTATATGCAACACAGATTCTGGTAGCAAATATATCACGATGACAGTTGCATTTGAAATGTCAAGTTCGCATAAGTCTCCTTGAATTACTGTAACTTTGTCGGATAGATGTAACTGCTCCACATTTTGTCGAAACTTTTGGATCAGTCGTTGTTCAATTTCACAGCCAACACTTAAGCAGTCAAACCGTTTTGAGGCTTCAGTGCAAATTCGGCCATCACCACATCCCAGATCAAAAATAATATCGGAGCTGTTATTTAAATATGGAGCCGCAAGATCTAAAATTTTGTTTACAACCCCCATTTCTGCTTGGCATGGAGGCGCTAAACTATCACCCTCTAGCCAAAAGCTGTCCAAAGGATTGGCAGTTGCTTCTTCATCCTCGTCGTCATACATGGCTTTATTCGCACAAGATTTTACGGTGTATTTGCGAAAGAAAATCAAAAAAGGAACTTGTTGTTGACCTCACAATCATTGATCGCCATTCACTTCTATCCCAGGTATCGTAATGCGAGAATTCTTACGAATTCTACGAGTAAATTTACCATTGTAAATTGATGGCTGAAAATGGACTTGATTTTGAATTCAATCGAACCTGGAGATATCTCTGCCAGCAGTGCTGCTGTTGGGAGATGCTCATTTAACTTGATCGTTTTAAAACAAAACAATTATGCGGTGCATTTACATAGATACGATAGAATTCTGGAATTTGTGAAGATAGATATTAAAAAGGTTTAATCTTCAGACTCTGTAGGCTACAGCAGATACCCCGTTACTACGACAGATACTGGCAGGCTGCCTGAAGTCAAACAATGCCTTCTGCAACAGTAAGTTAGGCAAACGTATATTTCTGGGCCTCCCGGTCTGCAAGTGCGGGGTTCACAGATTTTACCTAAAGATAATACAACATTCAAGATTTATAATAAACAAATAATTAATGAGGGGGGGGGGGTGGATGGGGACTATGTGGCAGTATAGCACATCATTGGCGAAAGTCAAGGGCATGCATATGGAAGCAGCGTGTGATACAATGCAGCTACTATGTACCACAAGGCCCAAAAGGTCAAAAGTATAACTGTTTTATCACACAATTGACTGCAACACGCATACATTATCGCTACACACAACTGACTGCAACACGCATACATTATCGCTACATGCAACTGACTGCAACACGCATACATTATCGCTACACACAACTGACTGCAACACGCATACATTATCGCTACACACAACTGACTGCAACACGCATACATTATCGCTACACACAACTGACTGCAACACGCATACATTATCGCTACACACAACTGACTGCAACACGCATACATTATCGCTACACACAACTGACTGCAACACGCATACATTATCGCTACACACAACTGACTGCAACACGCATACATTATCGCTACACACAACTGACTGCAACACGCATACATTATCGCTACATGCAAAAAAAATAAATAGTGAAAGCTACGGCGTGTTCTATATAGCAGTATACCATCGATCGATTTTTTGCTATCTACAGTTGAGATACAAATATATATACCCATATTAAATTTACAATCCATACTGTGGGCTAAAGACCGTTCACCATGATCGCCTTTCTGCTCCCGTTATTATCATCATCGCATTTTGCCTAGCTATAGTGTGTGTCTCAGGCTGACTCTTACCTCTCTCAATTCAGCACGCAGAGTGCGCATCAAGCGCACATCTTCACCCTCATGAGCCTGCAACTCCAGCATCTGCCGATCGTAGGCCTTGATACACATGCGCTGCAGCTTCTCGCAGTCCAACTTAGATAAGTTCACCAAATTGGGGCATTTCTTCATATTACGGAGGTCTAAAATTTTGCCGAGAGAATCAACCTGGCGGTTATAAAATGTAATTTCCAAGAAGGATTAGATAACGAGAGAAAAATAACCCCAACCCTCCCCACCCCAGCAACGTCGCCTGTCCCGAAGAAATAGAATGATAGTACTATGTACTTTCTAAGTTAAACGATGCGGTACTGAGGGATAGAAGATACTGCAATTCAGGTCCCAGGACTGCGAGCCTTTTCAAAACGTACCCGAGTACTGATAAATACACCAGGGAATCCATCCAAAGCTTCATAACCAGGAGGGGGATCAGGAATCTCCTCTTTCTTTGGCCACTCGATGGCATACCACCATCTACATAATAAACGCTGCAGCAGCAATCCTTTTTTGGTGCTCTCATAGAAGTCAGTGGATTTATTGCCACTGGATGCTACCCTCTGCGTGCTTGGCTTTGCAGCATTTTCGCTTTGCCTAGTAATGGTATTGCCTTTCGCAGATGAGGAGGAAGATGAAGAAGATGAAACAGTTTTGCTCTCGGTCTTGACCCTCTTGGCAGCCTCGGCCTTGGCGGTTTCTGCCGCAGCTTGTCTGCGTTTTTTTATCAGCTCAAGAATTGGCAAGTCATCGTCACTGTCCGACATAGCTGAAACCTCGCAGCCAAGTTGAGTAGATGCCTGAATTATATATAAAAAAAACTACGATATTCGAAGTAAATAACTTTAAATTTACGAGTTAATTTTTTTCGAAATTGCTGGTAATATACAGCAGTGGGGCAAAGCCAGAAATGCAGTCGAATACTTATTTGCGTTACTTATATAAGTTTGATATTAAAATATGCTTTATTTATAAATGGAGTGAATGCGCAATTATCGGGGATGGTTCCAGCTGACAACTGCCCGGATATTTCGATTAGCTCAAGCACTCTAATAGTACCTGCTGGAGTACGAGTTTAGCGATTGTGCCGATCCCCTGCAATACTGGAATAGTGCAGTAAATTACCATCATTGGCAATTTATGTACAGCAAAGGTAGAAACAATATGTTTCTTAGTGCACCTAGATAGGAGAGATTTTTTATGCTCCAGGAGACTGTTTCAGTATTTGTGCTCCAGGAGACTGTTTCATTATTTGTGCTCCAGGAGACTGTTTCAGTATTTGTGCTCCAGGGCACTGTTTCATTATTTGTGCTCCAGGACACTCTTTCAGTATTTGTGCTCCAGGCGACTGTTCCATCAGTTTATGCTCTCCTACATGAAATAATAATGTCAAGTTACGCAACTGAAACAGTCACAGTGTCCGTTTCAGCTGACCGCCACATATTCCGAGGTTCAGTAGTCGTTGGATCCAACTTGAACTGCCACAAGACAGGGGTGATTAATGACTGCGCAGCTTTTTTGTGTACTCCGATATTATTATTCACCGCCCCATGACATGCAACTTTCTGAAGAAGAAGCCCTGGTGCAGCAGTAGCAGAAGCAGTAGTAGCAATAGTAGCAAATGCTGAGCTGCTTAATGAGGTTCAGAAAGAGTTGAGCATGCCTAAAGTAGTGTTATACCCACTTTCCTCCGAAGCCGATCTGCGTGTGTCACGCAACAAAGGGGGTGTACAATCACAATAAGTGTCACATATGTCAATATATATATATATATATATCAGCGTCGTATGTTGATATGTTTCGACACACATCGCTGTTGGGGGGCTAAGTGCTACCCGGGTACTTACTGTTGTGGGAGGAGGTGCTTGATAACATGGCCTTGGAAATTATCTCCCCGAGGTGCTTTTGAATCATAGGTTTCAAACCATAAATCTGGCAGGGATTTATTCAAACTAGGTGAATATTTCGGCAGGTGGCGAGATGGTTCTTTAAAGTTCCAGTGCGTCAGATTCACCCCTGTCAAAACCATCAGCCGGTCATTGAACGGAGCAAAGAACGTGCGAAGCTTTTTATACATATCTTGAGACATCTTCGCTTTCAGTGGCACTGTATTGCGTGTCGGCAGTGCAGGAACCAAGTCGGTTATGGGCACTGGACACAGCCCGAGAAACGTGAACACGTCATTAAGGGTCTCAACGACTCTTTCGGGGTCTTTAACGTCTAAATCCTCCGCCCTCACTACCTTGACTCGTTGTGGTCCAAGGGCCGCAATGTAATGCGCTATTGATGGCAGATAAAGCGAGTGCATGAACAGGGAGCCCAGTGCCCCTCCCCTCGTGAAAGTAGTGTTGTAGTACCAGTTTACCACACTTTCCAGGCTGCTGCCGTTCGTCACCAGCTGTCGGAGCTCAGAGAACTTCTCCCCTCGGATCATGCCATTCAGGATAAAGTCGTCGAAGCTGCCGTGCTTGGCGTAAGCAGGATAGGAAAACTTGTAGTTGCTGTACATTCGTTCCACTGGCTGCCGAATAACAAATATTGCGCGGACATTCGGATTATCCTGCAGATCGGGGCACAGAAAGGTCAATTAGAACTGTGCGATAATAATCAAGAGTGAGTGAGTGAGTAAGTGAGTGAGTGAGTGTGTGTGCGTGTGCGTTCAGGAAGGGGGGGGGGGGGGGGGGGGCTACATGAGTTAGGTTCTGAAGATTCTTACCTCACGTAGAGTGTAGGGCACAACTGGATCCATATTGTACGAAACCGTTCCATCTATAGAAACGTAGTTACCCTCGCCAAACTCGATGAACGGATAGCACCACATCCTATTTAGCAGCTTACCGCGCTGCCGCACGTCATAGTTGTAGCAAAATGTCTCTTTATGCTGGGCCCCACGTAATGGCGGTAAAATATTAGGGTGTGCCGTCAGTGCCTGGAATAGGAAGGATGATGCACTTTTCATATAGCCGGCCAGAACAACCGAAGGAGTGCAGGACACTGCTTCCTGCCCCGTGCCCAAGGAATGCTCAGACTCACCATTGGCCTCTAGAATAGACAGATCCGTGCTATATGCGCTGCATGTAGCTGCTGAGAGCTGACACTTACTACTGCCATGCTGTTGATGACCCACTTCGTGAGAGGCAGAAAACTGTAAATGCTGTTGCTGCTGAGATTGCTTACTGTCAGATCTAACTCTATTACTACTGAGCGCCTGCTCTCCAGCCTGTTCTATGTCACGCCTTGATACTCTACTTATGCTGCTGCTACTGCTACTGCTACTACTGCTGCTGCTATACCCCCTGCGATTGTGCACACTGCTTTCATCAGTGACATCAACAGCTTGGAGTGAAATTCGGTTGATCGTGACATCAGCAATCAGCGAACCATTAACATAAGGGTAGTGCCGCCAGCTGCCGCGGAACGCCATCGCGCCCAGCCAAAGTACCTTGGTTTCAGGGAGAAGATATTTAATCCAAGTTGGGTATGGCGCTGTCAATAAAGTGTTTGATGCAGCGTAAGGGTTGTCACCAAACGTCTGCAACACCAGGGGAGTTTTCTCGCGCGCTCCACCAATAGATTGACCTCCATCACTCTGATCGCCTTCAATAGAGCGAAAGTTACGAGAACTATCCGATTGGTGGGCAGTTGCACGCCTGCTGATACTTTCATGTGTGAAGTGGTGCGGATGGCCACTCCAATGTTCGGGTACATGCCGACTTCCGAGCTCAGCATCAACCGGAAAGTTATTCGGGTCCCTCGGACTCTTACCCAAAGTAGTGCGTAAATGGTGCCCGTCGGCGGCTTCCGAAATTATCCGACCACCCCCTGTTACAGCATCGGACAATCCCCGGCTATTAGACCCGACTGCATCGATCAGACCTCCCCCCTTTCTGCTGCTTCCTATGCGGCTGCTGATGCTATCATGAAGAGATGTGGCACTGGACAGTAGTCTGCTCGATAAGGGTGCGAAAACATTGACAATATCTAGTTCCTGAAAGCATGTTTTGAATGCTTCTTCCACGCACTCCGCGCCACCATACACCTCATCGTCCTCTATGCATGCCAGGAAATCGGCGTCCTCATATCTCTTTAGTACACAGAGCACCACTTCACTTTTCCTGATATTAAACACCAACAGTGTTG
Organism: Eutreptiella sp. 'Long Island Sound 2002'; assembly: GCA_964036045.1. NCBI lineage: Eukaryota > Euglenozoa > Euglenophyceae > Eutreptiales > Eutreptiaceae > Eutreptiella > Eutreptiella sp. 'Long Island Sound 2002'. Next base: position 3,393 of record CAXIWF010000019.1, on the reverse strand, counting down.
AAGTCGCACAATCGGATGCCTCCACATCCAAACTGTCTTTTCTTTTGGTTTTCAGTTGTCGTCGCTGCTGTTGGGGGGTTTCTCTGTTATTATCCCCACCTTTGTCATCTCCACCGTGCTTCTTCTTCTGCTGCTGCTGCCTCTTCTTCTCGCCATCATCGTCCTCTTCCTCGACCTCGTCCTTTCCCTCATCTTCTTCCCTGCTGACCTGCTCCGGTGAGACATTTCGGCTGCTCTTCGATAGCGGTCTTTGCCATGCTTCAAAATGATTCTTCAAACCACAGAATGACCTCAGATAGGCACCCTAGTTGACGATTGCAATGCAGTGTGTGCAAGCAGAGGCAAAAACATTTTTAAGTTCTTGGATAATGATTACAACTATAATGTAGTAAGTAACCTTTGAACAATAGCAATAACACCATACCTGCTGGGGGATACTATGATCTAAAGCACCAACAAATAGAAAGGTGAAGTCTGAGAATATTCCCCCGTTGAGCCACAGATGAGACAGTCGGATGTAGTTAAGTAGATGATACGGTTGCCGATGGTCCGATTTACGGCATTTCACACCGCAGCTGTGACAACAGCTCTTAAACCATTTCGTTCTATAGTCTTCTCCAATCGATGATGTGCCAATCGATGATGTGCGTGTCTTTTGCTTCTCATTGACAGGTATGACCGCTATGTTGTAACCCCTTTTCTTGTACTTCACAAACTGCGTCACGGATAGCATGTTGCCAATCTTGTGCACGTAAGCATCACGAGGTGTTGCGATAATACACCGAAATATTGCATCTTGGTATACATTTAGCATACTTTCCAACGCCTTGTAATTATCAACCGTGAACAAACGGTCGTCTTCCGGCCAGTCGAGGAATATCTTTATATCCTTGGGAATACGATCCTCGTCTTCTTGTAGCTCCAACGTAGTATTAGTCATCCCATGATGCTCTTGGCGGTGACTTTCATCATCAATACTACTGCGTGAAATCCCGTCCGATCTTTTCCCCCCAAGTTCATGAAAACCTTGCCAGACATCCTTTACAATAGTCGATGCTCTTACCATGCTGCCTGCATCGATAGAACCAGGTTGATTCTCGAGCCGAAAGAAGAAATATGCATAGAGAATGACGCCACACCAACAGCTCACAAAGAGAGCTGTACATCTTAATAGCGTGAACTTCATCAGTCGTATCTTTTTGGGGCGCATTGGCAAGATAGAATACACATTTAAAAACCCGTAAATTTAAGCTTCACAAGAGTACATCAAGCCAGGTTCTGATGAATTTGCCAGTATCCTTGAACCACTGCTCAAGCAACTCCAGCAGACTTTGGTGCCGATCAGTCCTACGTCAACAAAATTTAGTCCAGTTCAGCTCATCGCAATATCAAAAAGGTTATCGTAAGTTAGCACTGTAACAGAGAAACTGGGAAGTTTTGTTGTGCCATTACTACTGAGTGGAACCCCTGAATCTCACCCCTGCAAAAAGGCACTTTGAAAAAAGTGTTTTTTTTTGTAGCAACTTGGTTGTGATAATCAATAACTTAGAGGCATTGTGGTAACTTGACCAATAGCTTTCGTTGTATTCTGAGTAGCCATTTTCGAAAGATCAATGGTTGGCTCCGCTTTTGTGGTAGTAGAACTGTTGTTCTACAGCATCATGATCTTGCAGCTCTTCGCCCCTGTCTGTTTATTTAGACATAGTTCGCTCCTCTCGCTTCGTGAAAACAAGAGTTCACGGCTACTCAACTTACCACACAGTGAATTGTGCGGAAATGGGTGCACTCATAGCATGGTGGCCCTTTGGTTTACTCCTCAATCATGTGAACATGACCCACGACTGTCTTCACTGGAAGCCAATAATCCACAGGGGTCAAACTTGTATGCATCAGAGAGCACAGAGTCAAAGGGTGCTGGCCACAAACCCCAATCACGGCATGCTTCAAGCGCGCGAAGATTTCGAAAGAAAGTTACACTGGCTGATATGAAACTCCGGTTGGAGGAGTTTGTTTTCGCAATTCATAACAAAAGCATCCAATATGAAACGATACAGAAGCAGCGGCACCGCGATATTAGCCGCTACGTTACACACGCTGTTAAAGATTTGCACCACCACGACTTGGTGCTCTTCTGCGACGAAATGTTGTTGAATAGCAGTGTATATTTAAATTCTGTTTTGCTCGACACGCAAACGTACACGAGTGTAATGAGCCGTTTGATAAGGTACGGAAGTACGTAAGATTAGTATGTACGGAAGTAAGTCGATTATTATAACGGAATTCAGTAATGACATATTGCTCTTCCATAATCATCATATCCTCCCTCGCTCACTAACTGCTGTATATTCGACCTTTATGCCTATACCATTATCGTGACGATCGAATTGATTAGCTTCGGGGAATACAATCAAGCCGTGGAGCTTTATTACCACATGGTAAGGAGCTCCGGCATTACCCTGGACAGTGTCGCTTATACCTGCGCAGTACGAGCAGCAGGACATGTGCTACCTTTGCCCGGCACCATTTCTATCCTGGAGGAAGTGCACCGCAGTCTTGGTTCAACTGCAGCCCTCAATGCGGCAGAAGCAGCAATAGTTAACTTCAAATACATGCGAGCACGAAGCGGTGATAGCAGAAGAAGCACGAGCGGTGGCATCAGTGATGCTGGGATGGATGTCGGTGCCGGTGCTGCGGTTGAACAGAGTTACTATGAGAGTGATGAATGGAGTCTACTGGGAAGGTCGAGAAGGTCGAGTAGCTCTTATCAATACTACAGGCTGAAGCACTCTCAGAGCCGCTACGTGGCTGACTCTACACGGGAAGCAGAGGCGGTATATGCGTGGGTGAAGTCCAAGGAAATTCCAGTGACTATCAAAACATTGGTGAGAACCAAACAAGCATTTTTGTCGTTTAGTGGTGTTTGAATGGTATCGTGGCCTCATGTCTATTTTCCAATGTATACTCATTACCTGGACTTTTCATTGTTGAAGGGACACCCTCCCACCCCCACCCCACACCCCACACCTCTTGACAAGATGCTGATTTCCATTTTTTATTCTGTTACTGGATTGCTGGCAACCATTCACCACCTATCCGGCTTATAACGCTAACCCCTACCTCTAACCCCCTATCCCTGCTTGTTTATACTTGTTGCGCCGTGTTCAGGATGCGCTATTGGCAGTGGTATCACTTCACGGGAGTGAGGAGGACTGCGACCGAGTCATCAGTGAAATGGAGGCGTTGCACCTGAAACCCAGCCTCTATTCTTTCAATACTCTCCTCAACCGTTATGCCATATCTGCAGACTCTCAAGCTGCACAGGCAGTGCTACAGCAGCTAGTCGCTAGCGGCCTTGCTCCTGACTCCACCACGTACAACACATTGATCAAGTTG
>CAXIWF010000018.1:0-18847 GCA_964036045.1 Eutreptiella sp. 'Long Island Sound 2002' | reverse complement strand
GCGCTGCCGTCGTCAAACCCAATCATCACAAGTGTGAAGGCAATCGCGAAGGATCGCCGTCGAGAAGCAAACCGTGCTCATCGGGAGTTCTGAAGACAGAATAGCGGCCGTTGCAGGAGGGTAAAACCAACCTGTCTCACGACGGTCTAAACCCAGCTCACGTTCCCTGTTGGTGGGTGAACAATCCAACTCTTCTACTCGGCTGCAGGTGAGAAGCTAGGAAGAGCCGACATCGAAGGATCAAAAAGCAACGTCGCTTCGAACGCTTGGCTGCCACAAGCCAGTTATCCCTGTGGTAATTTTTCTGACACCTCTGGCTTCAATATCCGGAACTCGCGTGCTTGACCAAAGGATCGCAAGGCCACGCTTGCACATTGTGGACTCTTACTGAAAGTGACTGCATCAGCAGTGCCTTTGACCTGCTCCTCTGTGAGGGGTTTCCGTCCCGCCTGAGCAGTGCTTCGGGACACCTGCGTTGTCCTGTAACAGGTGTGCCGCCCCAGCCAAACTCCCCATCTGAGCAGTGTCCCGAAGCTGCGGCGAACAAAGCACCTGGGTCGCACACGGGCCCGAGGGCCCGGAACTGTGCTTGGCACACGAAGCGGTGAGGCCGTGAGGCACGACGCAAGGGACGTGCCTCTAGGTCGGGCACCAAGAGGTGCCAGCGGCTGCCGTACCCGAATCATCCGATTAGTAAAGCGGCTGTGGAGGTAGTGGTATTTCATTGCAAGCTTGCGCGTAGCAGCGCGGAGCCTCATCATATCCAGAAGGACGGAAGAGCCGACAGTCGAGATGGCCGCGAAGGCCATGATCAATGCCATGAGTTGGCGCGCACTTCCCACCTGTGCTACACCCTCCATGCTGCTGCACTCTGTCAGACTAGAGTCAAACTCAACAGGGTCTTCTTTCCCCGCTGGAACACCCAAGCCCGTTCCCTTGGCGGTTGGTTCACCAGCCAGCATCTAGGGACAGCAGGAATCTCGTTGATCCATTCATGCGCGTCAATAATCAGTCGACGAGGCATTTGGCTACCTTAAGAGAGTCATAGTTACTCCCGCCGTTTACCCGCGCTTGGCTAAATCTCTTTGCATTGACAATCAGAGCACTGGGCAGAAGTCACCTCGCGGAACCAGCCAGCAGGTCCCATCGCAAAGCTGTGTTTCAATTAAACAGTCAGATTCCCCTGCGTAGTACACAGTTCCGAGTAGACCACACGTGGGTGCCACGGATGGGGCCGACGTCTCAGGTCGGCCATCTCCCCGCCCACGGGAACTGAAGCCAGGCCGCACCCGAAGGCACAGCCTCTCTTCTTTGCACACCCAAAGCTCCGTGCCTCCACCCAAGAGCCGCGGCGGGGCGTGCTTGGCCGTTCCGAGGCACAAGGATCACGCCCGCTGGAGAAGCGGCCTTCGGCTGAGGTGGGGCCTGGACGCCCACGGCCAGAGGACGGCTGGGAAGCCAGCCCTGGCACAGGACAACCAAGCCCCGGAGGGTTCCGTGCAATCCCGACGGGCAGGCCTGACACCCTGGCCCTTGGAGCCACCGCATCTTCCGAAGGTACACAACCAGTTTGCCGATTTCCCTTAGCTGCATTTGCACTGTTGACCAGCGGCGTCTAGCCGAAGAGACCAGCTGCGGTGATTCGGTACGGAGCCATTCCAATCGGATCAGAGCCCCCAGATGGGGGCTTGTCCCGGTTTGGTCACCAAGGGTTCACGCTTTGTTGCACAACTTCGCAGGGCGTTCCATGGAGTCGGTGGCCACCAAAGGCATGGCGCATTCCGGGTCGGCCGAGGCCAAACCCTCAGAGCAGGGCACGCGTAAGTCCAATGGTACCAATGCAGCACCATCTTGCCAAGCAGAGAGCTATGTCGCCATGCAGCATGTCAGTGGATAGCCCACACACTCCAGCTGTCAGATGGAAAAGACAACTCCACAGGGGCGCCACCGAGACGCGGCCCCGCAGCACCGGACTTGAGAACACCAGCGTTGCCACTGGCCCTTCCCAGCAATCTCTCCGAGAAAGCGTTCTGAGTATCATCAGCCAAGACCCTGGTACCAGCGTGTCGGAATATTAGATTCGTCTGCCTGTTCGCCACTCCTGCAAGGCAGAGCCCTGGCACCGAGCTTCACCCGAAGGGCACAGCGCCGCGCACCCCATGGCACCCAGTGGGGGACCAGCACGGCGCCAGCCGCGGGACGGGCGACCCGGAGCCAGAGGCCCCGAACTTTGCAGCCTTTGCCGTATCCGTGAGCATTGCCATCTGGCTTACAATCGACTGACCCATATTCAACGGCTGTTGGTATGGAAGCCTGCTCCACTCCAGTCCTCAACCACTCAGGCCAGCAGCAGGCCTCTGCAAGAGAGAGCCTGCATGAGCCACCAGAAAGAATACTCGCTACTGCAACCAAGATCTGCACCAAGGGATACTTCCCTCCGGGTCACCCCGGAGCCAGCACCGCGAACCCTTGCGTCTCGCCTACGCACTGCTGCACCTGCCCTGCTGCCACAGCAGCGGCGCGGTGTAAGTCAAACAACGCCTCTGGCTTGAGCATCATCCATTTTCGAAGCTGCCCGCTTCGGCAGGTGGGTTGTTACACACTCCTAAGCGGATTCCAACCTTCATGGCCACCGCCCTGCTATCTCTAGCGGACAACATCCTTTGTGGATTCTATGTATGAGCCAGCACTTGAACCCTGCAACCGCGCTCTCGGATCATCCCGCATCGCCAGCACTGCTTACCAGTAATGGCCCACATGGGGCTGCACACTGTTCCGGGTTGGGCCCCAGCGGCCTCAGCGGATGCCCGGGCAGAATGCCCCACCCCGCTGAGGCCAGAAGGCTGCCACCATCTCTCAAACACACTCAGGCACAGCGGACTGCGTTGGGCACGCCGTCGGCCAGGGATGGCCTTTGACGCGCCACACACAGACGCCGGATGCAGAGAAGTGTGCCTCCGATGCTTGCCCATTCACAGTTTGAGAATAGGTTGAGGACTGATAGACTCCCCAGAATGCCTCTCATGCATTGCTTTACCGGACAAAAGCCGCATCACGATCGACGAGTTCGGACACACTCCCAGCCCCAGCTATCCTGAGGGAAACTTGGGCGGAAACCAGCTACTAGATGGTTCGATTGGCCTTTCACCCCTATGCCCCGCTCAGACAACACGATTTGCACGTCAGGATTGCGACCGGCCTCCACCGCAGTTTCCCACGGCTTCGCCGTAGCCAGGTATAGTTCACCATCTTTCGGGTCCCATGGAGGACACCTCGCACTCAGAACCAGTGTCCATTGGATTCAGGCTCGGCAGCTCTTGCATCAGATCGGTTTGCCATTGCACGCCATGGAGAAACATGCGGCACGCAGCACCATAGATCCCGCATGGATCCAAGAGGCAGCACCGCGGCGCAGAGTCCCCAGAGGCATGGCCACACGCTCTTCAGAGTCCCCAAAGGCGCGGTGAAACACAGTAGCACCGCGGAGAAAGTGGTCCGTTCGCTTTAACCAGGCAACGTTCGGGAGAATCGGCAGCTGCGGCCACTGCTGCATGCCACGCCTGGGTCGGGTCGCGGAGGCCAAACCCGGCCAAGGCGGCGGCACAGCGGGCCCCGCCACCAGTTGCTCCGTACCAGCTTTGACTACACGCACAGCATTGCCTGCGGCCTCCGATAGACTCCTTGGTCCGTGTTTCAAGACGGGCAGGGGATGTCCCTGCCTTGCCAAGCCACTCTTGACACCTTTGCACCACTGTGCACCAACCGGGGTACCGAGAGCCGGGATGAGAGACCTGGAGGGCCTGCACACCACTAGCTCTCCCACTGATTGCACCCGGCGCGGTTGGTAGGCACATGCATCCGGTGCACCACACAGGGGCACACCGGACACCCACAGGGCCATTCTGCCTTGCCACATTTGCCCTCTCGAAGGATGATGCTCCGTGACATGGGTTACGGCTCCGGGCGGGACAGCAGAGCACCAAAGAGCAAAGCCAAGCCCGGAAGCCATCCAGAATCCCAGCCAATGAAGCCTCTTCTCCGTCGGGGCATAGGTCACAGCGACCAAATGCATGCCCCCAGGTCCAGACAGGCGGAGTGCCTCTGCCAGAATGCCACTGCGAATCGATCCCACCAGAGAGTGGGGCTCTGCAGCCAGCCGCAGGCCAGACCCAGGTCGCTTGTCCAAAAGCCGGGAAGGGCCCCACGACCGCCAATGCCTGTGCGAGAGCCACGGATGGTCCCGCCAGCCACTTCACGGTCCGGGGCCGCATCGCAATCCTCTGTGTCAGGGAAGCATCCACCACCGGTCGCCTGCCGCAGCTTCAGGCACTTTGAACCCTCTTTGCAGAGTCCTTTGCACGTTTCGATCAGTCTACTTGTTAGCTATCGGTCCCATGTCTGTATGCAGCCTTGCCACGGACATGCCTGGCCGTTTGACCTACAGTCCCAAGCAGCTCTACTCCAGGGTCTGGCGTGTGTGCACACCATGGCTAAGAACACCGACCAGTCCTCTTGACAGGAGGGCTGTAGCCCAGGTATCGCGGACCATCCCAGGCCACTCTGACTCTGGATCGGCGCCATAGTAGGTCTGTGCAGCCGTGACAGCCATCCCCATGCCAGCATTGCATCCCGGAGTGCACCCAGTGCTCACCGCATCAGGTGACCAACAACGATACGGGTAGACCGTGTCAATCTGGTTCATTCGCCATTACTGAAGCCATCGCGATTGCTGTCTCTTCCTCTGCCAAGTGATATGCTTAAATTCAGCAGGTAGCTCTCTGTGCTTCAGGTCGCCAGCCGATGGCATTGCGAAGCAATGCAACCCGATGAATCATCCATCAGGGCCGTGCACCGGGAGTGTCAAACCCATCACCCGCGGCCGGAGAAGGCCCAACACCAGCGCCGCGTGCCATGATGGTTCCAGCGCCGTGCAGGGCTTGGCCGCGGGTGATGCAACGGTTCGAATCACTCCACAATGCAGCATGCTCCAACGGTTCTCATCAACGGGCGTCCGAAGGCCAATCGGAGGGCAACACCACGGGTCTCTGTCTCCAGAGGCCGTTGGCACCGCCCCGCTCTGAGCCCGCGGAGTCGCGGCTGGGCCGCGGTCCGTGGGCTCCATGATCAAGCCTCTGCGCGCGGAGAGGTGAAGGACACCCCTCCGCGCTGCTCTGCACGCCAAATGACCCCATGATGAACATGGGATCCCGTGGCATCATTGCAGCCGTATTGGATAACGATTCCGACTCAGACACTGAAGCATCGAAAGGGAGAAACCGGCATTGAACCGCTGGTCTCCACTTGCCTGTTGCGTTCAAAGGTAGTCATCTCCACAAAGCTCACGAGTCTCTGCATTTCGCAATTCCCGTATCGAAGGCTACTCCGTTCTTCCACATCACATGGACCAAGGCATCCACTGCAGCAGGTTGGACATCAACAACCATCTATCTCTGCTCCCTGGCGCGGGAGAGCCCTCAGCGCCGTCACCCACTGGTTGACCAGCAGGTGGCGTTGCACAAAGCTTCGACAATGATCCTGCTGCAGGTTCACCTACAGCAACCTTGTTACAACTTTTGCTTCCTCTAGCAACAGAACATCGCCCAAATTCCATGACAAGACATTGATGTGCACGAGTGCCAATCAGCTTGAGTTCCTGAGGGCTTTATCATTCTGCCATCAGTAGCAACGATGGGCGGTGTGTATAAATGGCAGGGACATAATCTGTGCAAGCTGATGACGTGCACATACCAGGCATTCCTTGTTCATGACAGATAGTTGCAAGCATCAATCCCAAACACGCATTCACAGCTGCAAAGGTTGCCCGCCCACTTCTGGGCAGGACGGTCCCATGGATGGGACACCAAGGCTTGTTCACTGGACCAGTGTAGTGCGCGTGCGGCCCAGAACATCTAGGAGCATCACAGACCTGCTGTTGGCTCTGGCTTGCGTGCACTTGGTAAACATGCACGGCACCCGAGAGAAGCAGCATACCCGGCACTCTCAGACGGGTAATCCACGAGCCCCGGTGGGACCGGCAAGCCGACCCACGGGTCAGGTGTTCCGTCCTACATGAATGCGAGACCGGGGACTATTCAGAGGCAGAGGTCTCACTCGTTATCGGAATCAACCAGACAAATCACTCCACCAATCAGGAGCGGCCATGCACCACCGTCCAGAGGATCAAGAAAGAACCCTCAATCTGTCAATCCCGACTGCGTCCTGACCTGGTAACATTCCCCGTGTTGAGTCAAATTAAGCCGCATACTCCACGCCTTGTGGTGCCATTCCATCAATTCCTTTAAGTTTCAGCCTTGAGACCGTACTCCCCCCTGAATCCGTAAGCTTTGATTTCTCGCTGCAGAGGAGTGAAACCGATGGCATCCTGTTGAGGAGATTATGGCCCACCGACACCGAGCTGACATAGTTTACAGCGGTAGACTACGATGGTATCTGATCATCTTCGCTCCCCACACTCTCGTTCTTGATCGACGAACATGCTCCAGTGGAACGCCTTTGCCGCAGTTGATCCCACAGCGGTCTGAGAATTTCACCTCTGGCGTGTCAATATCCATCACGACGAACAGACCCATCACTGCCGTTCAGAGCCAGCACCGCCCAGCTGCCCGGTGAAGGCCACCGCCGGAGCGGATAGCCTCCGGCCATCTGGGGGCACCAGCACTGCGTTGCCCTTTGCGGACCCTGAGACTCAGCAGAACAGCTGTGTCCACATATGGTCGATCCTTTGCCATCCCGCGCTGAATCATGCAATCAAGTCACGTTTGCTTTGGACGCGCTGAGTTGTTCACAGTGGCATCCATGGACGGCTCCGAGGTCGGGTCGCAAGTGACCCGCGCCCATGTCAGAGGCATGACCGCATCAGCCACCACTGAAGGAGGCTTCTTGCCGGAGCGGTCCGAACCCATGCAAAGCGGGCACGGGGACCATCTGCAGGGGGTTTGAATCCAGCAGCGCATCCACGGAGGCCGCCACCCGGCCTGACGGCCGGGAGACAGCCCCAGCAGAGCGGCCGGACGCCCTGCAGCCCCATGCCCAGGGGTTGACTACGAGCTTTTCAACAGCAGCAACATTTGTATACGCTCTTGGAGCTGGAATTACCGCAGCTGCTGGCACCAGACTTGCCCTCCAGTTGATACTCATTGCTGCGTTTGGATAGCATTCATTGCGGAGTCCCACCCACCACACAGGGGGAGCAGGGCTGCTATGGCTCGTCGCTGTCTCGCCAGACCAGTGTCGGCAGTGGACAATTTGCGCGCCTGCTGCTCGCCTTGGCAATGGTAGCCGTTTCTTAGGCTCCCTCTCCGGAATCAAACCCTGATTTCCCGTTACCCGTGATAGCCATGGTGGTCCACTACACCACCAACCAGAGCTGATAGGTCAGAGACTCACACTGTGGAGCATTCATGGTAGAACCATCTTTGCCATCACAGAAAACGGCCTGAATCACCCTTGCACGCTGCCCTGTACGGGCGCAGGTCTTGATATCGGCCAACTGCCAGTGACCCTGAACGGGCCACAGCTCTGAGCTTCCATGTATTAGCCACCCAGTTGAGGTGAATATCCGGACCGATGTCACAGGGGACCACGAGGGCCCCAAGCAACCAGTGCACAGTCATCAGATTGTCGCCGGTGTAATGAGCCATTCACAGATTCACTCTCAATCCCATGTATTCTGACACTTGCATGGCTTAGTCCTTGAGAGAAGCATATGACAACTGGCAGGATCAACCAGAATCACTCGACTGCATCATGCCCAGGAGCGACCATCGAACCCCATGAAGGGGCGTCAATGGCCTCTCCACGGTGGCTTGCCGTGAGCCACGCCCTCCGACGGACGCCCCGTGGAGGAGCCAATCCGTCGGTGACTGCATCAAACCACGGAGAACCGGAGCTCTCCAAGCGCCCGTGCATGTGCATGCACGGGGCCGCGTCTCGGAACCCGCCGGAGATGGACTCCGGCGGGGGCGATCTCGGATCCATGGCCAGAGGTGGCGCGCACCCCATGGCCGACAGCCAAGGCTGTACCAACTCACGATCGAATGCCTCTGCATCATCTCCGTTGCCCCGCCGCAGGGCAGCCTCGCGAGGGCTGCGCCGCAGCGGGATCGATACAACCAGAACGGGTCTTATCCACGTGGGGGCTGGGTTGATTTGTATAGCGGAGGTTGCAGCCTGCCTCACGCTGTGACCCAGGATCGCCTCCGGCGGTCTCGGGGCCGGGGCGCCATGCGACGCCGCCGGGGGCCTCCCCTTACATAGTAACAAACGGGCCCCGCGGAACGGGAGCTTTCCTCGCGCGATTCGGCCGGGCGAGCCGAAACGGGGATCCATGAAGGCTGCACAGGACATCCGGCTGGGATGGTGACGGGCTGACCCAGGATCGCCTCCGGCGGTCTCGGGGCCGGGGCGCCATGCGACGCCGCCGGGGGCCTCCCCTTACATAGTAACAAACGGGCCCCGCGGAACGGGAGCTTTCCTCGCGCGATTCGGCCGGGCGAGCCGAAACGGGGATCCATGAAGGCTGCACTGGGCAAGCACTGGAATCACCACGTGGAGGCCTGCTCCGCGCGATGATCCCAGTGCCAGCCCTTGACCAGAGCAGAGAACCCACAGCATGCGGGGCCACTGCGGCTCACAGGCTCGGACCGGTACTAGTCTCATACGATTCATCTCCGGTGAAGCAACTTCCTCGCCTTAGTACACCAGCCCATGAGAGTCACGTGATATGCATGCGGGACCGTGTCCAAAGAGGCATGCACAATGGTAGGCCCGGAAGCCCACCATCAATGTCACGCTATCTCATGCAACCTTGCCGCGGAATGTTTCGACTGCATCACTGCTGACTGGAGGGCGATGCCTCGGATCCAAAACCATAGAAAGCCATGCGATTGTCCAATCACGTCATCTTGCCTCCTCCGACCGGAGGCGTGCGCTGCTCTCGCTGTGCCGCGGCGAGGCCTCCGTGGGCCCTTCGAAGGACGTCACCAGAGACTGAAGCCCAGGCCTCTTCACGGCATTCGAGACGCACGCCCCGGCATTGGCCATCGGAGATCCAACCCCGCGCGGAACGCAGGGCACGCTAGCCTTATTTGACAGTGCTTGTCCAAAGTTCGGTATGCGGAGGCGATCGGGCACTGAGCCCCATGGGGTGTTTGTCGGACACTCTGGTACAGGATGCACCGAGTCGCACGAAGCCATGCGCTCGGATGCTGCTGCCCCATGGGGTGTGCACACGCCGGGTGCCCGGTTCAGACTTAGATGCTTTCAGCCAATATCCGCCATGTGTAGACTAGCAAGCCCCGGCCGCTCAGCCGACCACAGAAACCAGAGGCATGGCACGAGGGTTCCTCTCGTACTACCACGCGCTGCCGTCGTCAAACCCAATCATCACAAGTGTGAAGGCAATCGCGAAGGATCGCCGTCGAGAAGCAAACCGTGCTCATCGGGAGTTCTGAAGACAGAATAGCGGCCGTTGCAGGAGGGTAAAACCAACCTGTCTCACGACGGTCTAAACCCAGCTCACGTTCCCTGTTGGTGGGTGAACAATCCAACTCTTCTACTCGGCTGCAGGTGAGAAGCTAGGAAGAGCCGACATCGAAGGATCAAAAAGCAACGTCGCTTCGAACGCTTGGCTGCCACAAGCCAGTTATCCCTGTGGTAATTTTTCTGACACCTCTGGCTTCAATATCCGGAACTCGCGTGCTTGACCAAAGGATCGCAAGGCCACGCTTGCACATTGTGGACTCTTACTGAAAGTGACTGCATCAGCAGTGCCTTTGACCTGCTCCTCTGTGAGGGGTTTCCGTCCCGCCTGAGCAGTGCTTCGGGACACCTGCGTTGTCCTGTAACAGGTGTGCCGCCCCAGCCAAACTCCCCATCTGAGCAGTGTCCCGAAGCTGCGGCGAACAAAGCACCTGGGTCGCACACGGGCCCGAGGGCCCGGAACTGTGCTTGGCACACGAAGCGGTGAGGCCGTGAGGCACGACGCAAGGGACGTGCCTCTAGGTCGGGCACCAAGAGGTGCCAGCGGCTGCCGTACCCGAATCATCCGATTAGTAAAGCGGCTGTGGAGGTAGTGGTATTTCATTGCAAGCTTGCGCGTAGCAGCGCGGAGCCTCATCATATCCAGAAGGACGGAAGAGCCGACAGTCGAGATGGCCGCGAAGGCCATGATCAATGCCATGAGTTGGCGCGCACTTCCCACCTGTGCTACACCCTCCATGCTGCTGCACTCTGTCAGACTAGAGTCAAACTCAACAGGGTCTTCTTTCCCCGCTGGAACACCCAAGCCCGTTCCCTTGGCGGTTGGTTCACCAGCCAGCATCTAGGGACAGCAGGAATCTCGTTGATCCATTCATGCGCGTCAATAATCAGTCGACGAGGCATTTGGCTACCTTAAGAGAGTCATAGTTACTCCCGCCGTTTACCCGCGCTTGGCTAAATCTCTTTGCATTGACAATCAGAGCACTGGGCAGAAGTCACCTCGCGGAACCAGCCAGCAGGTCCCATCGCAAAGCTGTGTTTCAATTAAACAGTCAGATTCCCCTGCGTAGTACACAGTTCCGAGTAGACCACACGTGGGTGCCACGGATGGGGCCGACGTCTCAGGTCGGCCATCTCCCCGCCCACGGGAACTGAAGCCAGGCCGCACCCGAAGGCACAGCCTCTCTTCTTTGCACACCCAAAGCTCCGTGCCTCCACCCAAGAGCCGCGGCGGGGCGTGCTTGGCCGTTCCGAGGCACAAGGATCACGCCCGCTGGAGAAGCGGCCTTCGGCTGAGGTGGGGCCTGGACGCCCACGGCCAGAGGACGGCTGGGAAGCCAGCCCTGGCACAGGACAACCAAGCCCCGGAGGGTTCCGTGCAATCCCGACGGGCAGGCCTGACACCCTGGCCCTTGGAGCCACCGCATCTTCCGAAGGTACACAACCAGTTTGCCGATTTCCCTTAGCTGCATTTGCACTGTTGACCAGCGGCGTCTAGCCGAAGAGACCAGCTGCGGTGATTCGGTACGGAGCCATTCCAATCGGATCAGAGCCCCCAGATGGGGGCTTGTCCCGGTTTGGTCACCAAGGGTTCACGCTTTGTTGCACAACTTCGCAGGGCGTTCCATGGAGTCGGTGGCCACCAAAGGCATGGCGCATTCCGGGTCGGCCGAGGCCAAACCCTCAGAGCAGGGCACGCGTAAGTCCAATGGTACCAATGCAGCACCATCTTGCCAAGCAGAGAGCTATGTCGCCATGCAGCATGTCAGTGGATAGCCCACACACTCCAGCTGTCAGATGGAAAAGACAACTCCACAGGGGCGCCACCGAGACGCGGCCCCGCAGCACCGGACTTGAGAACACCAGCGTTGCCACTGGCCCTTCCCAGCAATCTCTCCGAGAAAGCGTTCTGAGTATCATCAGCCAAGACCCTGGTACCAGCGTGTCGGAATATTAGATTCGTCTGCCTGTTCGCCACTCCTGCAAGGCAGAGCCCTGGCACCGAGCTTCACCCGAAGGGCACAGCGCCGCGCACCCCATGGCACCCAGTGGGGGACCAGCACGGCGCCAGCCGCGGGACGGGCGACCCGGAGCCAGAGGCCCCGAACTTTGCAGCCTTTGCCGTATCCGTGAGCATTGCCATCTGGCTTACAATCGACTGACCCATATTCAACGGCTGTTGGTATGGAAGCCTGCTCCACTCCAGTCCTCAACCACTCAGGCCAGCAGCAGGCCTCTGCAAGAGAGAGCCTGCATGAGCCACCAGAAAGAATACTCGCTACTGCAACCAAGATCTGCACCAAGGGATACTTCCCTCCGGGTCACCCCGGAGCCAGCACCGCGAACCCTTGCGTCTCGCCTACGCACTGCTGCACCTGCCCTGCTGCCACAGCAGCGGCGCGGTGTAAGTCAAACAACGCCTCTGGCTTGAGCATCATCCATTTTCGAAGCTGCCCGCTTCGGCAGGTGGGTTGTTACACACTCCTAAGCGGATTCCAACCTTCATGGCCACCGCCCTGCTATCTCTAGCGGACAACATCCTTTGTGGATTCTATGTATGAGCCAGCACTTGAACCCTGCAACCGCGCTCTCGGATCATCCCGCATCGCCAGCACTGCTTACCAGTAATGGCCCACATGGGGCTGCACACTGTTCCGGGTTGGGCCCCAGCGGCCTCAGCGGATGCCCGGGCAGAATGCCCCACCCCGCTGAGGCCAGAAGGCTGCCACCATCTCTCAAACACACTCAGGCACAGCGGACTGCGTTGGGCACGCCGTCGGCCAGGGATGGCCTTTGACGCGCCACACACAGACGCCGGATGCAGAGAAGTGTGCCTCCGATGCTTGCCCATTCACAGTTTGAGAATAGGTTGAGGACTGATAGACTCCCCAGAATGCCTCTCATGCATTGCTTTACCGGACAAAAGCCGCATCACGATCGACGAGTTCGGACACACTCCCAGCCCCAGCTATCCTGAGGGAAACTTGGGCGGAAACCAGCTACTAGATGGTTCGATTGGCCTTTCACCCCTATGCCCCGCTCAGACAACACGATTTGCACGTCAGGATTGCGACCGGCCTCCACCGCAGTTTCCCACGGCTTCGCCGTAGCCAGGTATAGTTCACCATCTTTCGGGTCCCATGGAGGACACCTCGCACTCAGAACCAGTGTCCATTGGATTCAGGCTCGGCAGCTCTTGCATCAGATCGGTTTGCCATTGCACGCCATGGAGAAACATGCGGCACGCAGCACCATAGATCCCGCATGGATCCAAGAGGCAGCACCGCGGCGCAGAGTCCCCAGAGGCATGGCCACACGCTCTTCAGAGTCCCCAAAGGCGCGGTGAAACACAGTAGCACCGCGGAGAAAGTGGTCCGTTCGCTTTAACCAGGCAACGTTCGGGAGAATCGGCAGCTGCGGCCACTGCTGCATGCCACGCCTGGGTCGGGTCGCGGAGGCCAAACCCGGCCAAGGCGGCGGCACAGCGGGCCCCGCCACCAGTTGCTCCGTACCAGCTTTGACTACACGCACAGCATTGCCTGCGGCCTCCGATAGACTCCTTGGTCCGTGTTTCAAGACGGGCAGGGGATGTCCCTGCCTTGCCAAGCCACTCTTGACACCTTTGCACCACTGTGCCACCAACCGGGGTACCGAGAGCCGGGATGAGAGACCTGGAGGGCCTGCACACCACTAGCTCTCCCACTGATTGCACCCGGCGCGGTTGGTAGGCACATGCATCCGGTGCACACACACAGGGGCACACCGGACACCCACAGGGCCATTCTGCCTTGCCACATTTGCCCTCTCGAAGGATGATGCTCCGTGACATGGGTTACGGCTCCGGGCGGGACAGCAGAGCACCAAAGAGCAAAGCCAAGCCCGGAAGCCATCCAGAATCCCAGCCAATGAAGCCTCTTCTCCGTCGGGGCATAGGTCACAGCGACCAAATGCATGCCCCCAGGTCCAGACAGGCGGAGTGCCTCTGCCAGAATGCCACTGCGAATCGATCCCACCAGAGAGTGGGGCTCTGCAGCCAGCCGCAGGCCAGACCCGAGGTCGCTTGTCCAAAAGCCGGGAAGGGCCCCACGACCGCCAATGCCTGTGCGAGAGCCACGGATGGTCCCGCCAGCCACTTCACGGTCCGGGGCCGCATCGCAATCCTCTGTGTCAGGGAAGCATCCACCACCGGTCGCCTGCCGCAGCTTCAGGCACTTTGAACCCTCTTTGCAGAGTCCTTTGCACGTTTCGATCAGTCTACTTGTTAGCTATCGGTCCCATGTCTGTATGCAGCCTTGCCACGGACATGCCTGGCCGTTTGACCTACAGTCCCAAGCAGCTCTACTCCAGGGTCTGGCGTGTGTGCACACCATGGCTAAGAACACCGACCAGTCCTCTTGACAGGAGGGCTGTAGCCCAGGTATCGCGGACCATCCCAGGCCACTCTGACTCTGGATCGGCGCCATAGTAGGTCTGTGCAGCCGTGACAGCCATCCCCATGCCAGCATTGCATCCCGGAGTGCACCCAGTGCTCACCGCATCAGGTGACCAACAACGATACGGGTAGACCGTGTCAATCTGGTTCATTCGCCATTACTGAAGCCATCGCGATTGCTGTCTCTTCCTCTGCCAAGTGATATGCTTAAATTCAGCAGGTAGCTCTCTGTGCTTCAGGTCGCCAGCCGATGGCATTGCGAAGCAATGCAACCCGATGAATCATCCATCAGGGCCGTGCACCGGGAGTGTCAAACCCATCACCCGCGGCCGGAGAAGGCCCAACACCAGCGCCGCGTGCCATGATGGTTCCAGCGCCGTGCAGGGCTTGGCCGCGGGTGATGCAACGGTTCGAATCACTCCACAATGCAGCATGCTCCAACGGTTCTCATCAACGGGCGTCCGAAGGCCAATCGGAGGGCAACACCACGGGTCTCTGTCTCCAGAGGCCGTTGGCACCGCCCCGCTCTGAGCCCGCGGAGTCGCGGCTGGGCCGCGGTCCGTGGGCTCCATGATCAAGCCTCTGCGCGCGGAGAGGTGAAGGACACCCCTCCGCGCTGCTCTGCACGCCAAATGACCCCATGATGAACATGGGATCCCGTGGCATCATTGCAGCCGTATTGGATAACGATTCCGACTCAGACACTGAAGCATCGAAAGGGAGAAACCGGCATTGAACCGCTGGTCTCCACTTGCCTGTTGCGTTCAAAGGTAGTCATCTCCACAAAGCTCACGAGTCTCTGCATTTCGCAATTCCCGTATCGAAGGCTACTCCGTTCTTCCACATCACATGGACCAAGGCATCCACTGCAGCAGGTTGGACATCAACAACCATCTATCTCTGCTCCCTGGCGCGGGAGAGCCCTCAGCGCCGTCACCCACTGGTTGACCAGCAGGTGGCGTTGCACAAAGCTTCGACAATGATCCTGCTGCAGGTTCACCTACAGCAACCTTGTTACAACTTTTGCTTCCTCTAGCAACAGAACATCGCCCAAATTCCATGACAAGACATTGATGTGCACGAGTGCCAATCAGCTTGAGTTCCTGAGGGCTTTATCATTCTGCCATCAGTAGCAACGATGGGCGGTGTGTATAAATGGCAGGGACATAATCTGTGCAAGCTGATGACGTGCACATACCAGGCATTCCTTGTTCATGACAGATAGTTGCAAGCATCAATCCCAAACACGCATTCACAGCTGCAAAGGTTGCCCGCCCACTTCTGGGCAGGACGGTCCCATGGATGGGACACCAAGGCTTGTTCACTGGACCAGTGTAGTGCGCGTGCGGCCCAGAACATCTAGGAGCATCACAGACCTGCTGTTGGCTCTGGCTTGCGTGCACTTGGTAAACATGCACGGCACCCGAGAGAAGCAGCATACCCGGCACTCTCAGACGGGTAATCCACGAGCCCCGGTGGGACCGGCAAGCCGACCCACGGGTCAGGTGTTCCGTCCTACATGAATGCGAGACCGGGGACTATTCAGAGGCAGAGGTCTCACTCGTTATCGGAATCAACCAGACAAATCACTCCACCAATCAGGAGCGGCCATGCACCACCGTCCAGAGGATCAAGAAAGAACCCTCAATCTGTCAATCCCGACTGCGTCCTGACCTGGTAACATTCCCCGTGTTGAGTCAAATTAAGCCGCATACTCCACGCCTTGTGGTGCCATTCCATCAATTCCTTTAAGTTTCAGCCTTGAGACCGTACTCCCCCCTGAATCCGTAAGCTTTGATTTCTCGCTGCAGAGGAGTGAAACCGATGGCATCCTGTTGAGGAGATTATGGCCCACCGACACCGAGCTGACATAGTTTACAGCGGTAGACTACGATGGTATCTGATCATCTTCGCTCCCCACACTCTCGTTCTTGATCGACGAACATGCTCCAGTGGAACGCCTTTGCCGCAGTTGATCCCACAGCGGTCTGAGAATTTCACCTCTGGCGTGTCAATATCCATCACGACGAACAGACCCATCACTGCCGTTCAGAGCCAGCACCGCCCAGCTGCCCGGTGAAGGCCACCGCCGGAGCGGATAGCCTCCGGCCATCTGGGGGCACCAGCACTGCGTTGCCCTTTGCGGACCCTGAGACTCAGCAGAACAGCTGTGTCCACATATGGTCGATCCTTTGCCATCCCGCGCTGAATCATGCAATCAAGTCACGTTTGCTTTGGACGCGCTGAGTTGTTCACAGTGGCATCCATGGACGGCTCCGAGGTCGGGTCGCAAGTGACCCGCGCCCATGTCAGAGGCATGACCGCATCAGCCACCACTGAAGGAGGCTTCTTGCCGGAGCGGTCCGAACCCATGCAAAGCGGGCACGGGGACCATCTGCAGGGGGTTTGAATCCAGCAGCGCATCCACGGAGGCCGCCACCCGGCCTGACGGCCGGGAGACAGCCCCAGCAGAGCGGCCGGACGCCCTGCAGCCCCATGCCCAGGGGTTGACTACGAGCTTTTCAACAGCAGCAACATTTGTATACGCTCTTGGAGCTGGAATTACCGCAGCTGCTGGCACCAGACTTGCCCTCCAGTTGATACTCATTGCTGCGTTTGGATAGCATTCATTGCGGAGTCCCACCCACCACACAGGGTGAGCAGGGCTGCTATGGCTCGTCGCTGTCTCGCCAGACCAGTGTCGGCAGTGGACAATTTGCGCGCCTGCTGCTCGCCTTGGCAATGGTAGCCGTTTCTTAGGCTCCCTCTCCGGAATCAAACCCTGATTTCCCGTTACCCGTGATAGCCATGGTGGTCCACTACACCACCAACCAGAGCTGATAGGTCAGAGACTCACACTGTGGAGCATTCATGGTAGAACCATCTTTGCCATCACAGAAAACGGCCTGAATCACCCTTGCACGCTGCCCTGTACGGGCGCAGGTCTTGATATCGGCCAACTGCCAGTGACCCTGAACGGGCCACAGCTCTGAGCTTCCATGTATTAGCCACCCAGTTGAGGTGAATATCCGGACCGATGTCACAGGGGACCACGAGGGCCCCAAGCAACCAGTGCACAGTCATCAGATTGTCGCCGGTGTAATGAGCCATTCACAGATTCACTCTCAATCCCATGTATTCTGACACTTGCATGGCTTAGTCCTTGAGAGAAGCATATGACAACTGGCAGGATCAACCAGAATCACTCGACTGCATCATGCCCAGGAGCGACCATCGAACCCCATGAAGGGGCGTCAATGGCCTCTCCACGGTGGCTTGCCGTGAGCCACGCCCTCCGACGGACGCCCCGTGGAGGAGCCAATCCGTCGGTGACTGCATCAAACCACGGAGAACCGGAGCTCTCCAAGCGCCCGTGCATGTGCATGCACGGGCCGCGTCTCGGAACCCGCCGGAGATGGACTCCGGCGGGGGGCGATCTCGGATCCATGGCCAGAGGTGGCGCGCACCCCATGGCCGACAGCCAAGGCGTACCAACTCACGATCGAATGCCTCTGCATCATCTCCGTTGCCCCGCCGCAGGGCAGCCTCGCGAGGGCTGCGCCGCAGCGGGATCGATACAACCAGAACGGGTCTTATCCACGTGGGGGCTGGGTTGATTTGTATAGCGGAGGTTGCAGCCTGCCTCACGCTGTGACCCAGGATCGCCTCCGGCGGTCTCGGGGCCGGGGCGCCATGCGACGCCGCCGGGGGCCTCCCCTTACATAGTAACAAACGGGCCCCGCGGAACGGGAGCTTTCCTCGCGCGATTCGGCCGGGCGAGCCGAAACGGGGATCCATGAAGGCTGCACAGGACATCCGGCTGGGATGGTGACGGGCTGACCCAGGATCGCCTCCGGCGGTCTCGGGGCCGGGGCGCCATGCGACGCCGCCGGGGGCCTCCCCTTACATAGTAACAAACGGGCCCCGCGGAACGGGAGCTTTCCTCGCGCGATTCGGCCGGGCGAGCCGAAACGGGGATCCATGAAGGCTGCACTGGGCAAGCACTGGAATCACCACGTGGAGGCCTGCTCCGCGCGATGATCCCAGTGCCAGCCCTTGACCAGAGGCAGAGAACCCACAGCATGCGGGGCCACTGCGGCTCACAGGCTCGGACCGGTACTAGTCTCATACGATTCATCTCCGGTGAAGCAACTTCCTCGCCTTAGTACACCAGCCCATGAGAGTCACGTGATATGCATGCGGGACCGTGTCCAAAGAGGCATGCACAATGGTAGGCCCGGAAGCCCACCATCAATGTCACGCTATCTCATGCAACCTTGCCGCGGAATGTTTCGACTGCATCACTGCTGACTGGAGGGCGATGCCTCGGATCCAAAACCATAGAAAGCCATGCGATTGTCCAATCACGTCATCTTGCCTCCTCCGACCGGAGGCGTGCGCTGCTCTCGCTGTGCCGCGGCGAGGCCTCCGTGGGCCCTTCGAAGGACGTCACCAGAGACTGAAGCCCAGGCCTCTTCACGGCATTCGAGACGCACGCCCCGGCATTGGCCATCGGAGATCCAACCCCGCGCGGAACGCAGGGCACGCTAGCCTTATTTGACAGTGCTTGTCCAAAGTTCGGTATGCGGAGGCGATCGGGCACTGAGCCCCATGGGGTGTTTGTCGGACACTCTGGTACAGGATGCACCGAGTCGCACGAAGCCATGCGCTCGGATGCTGCTGCCCCATGGGGTGTGCACACGCCGGGTGCCCGGTTCAGACTTAGATGCTTTCAGCCAATATCCGCCATGTGTAGACTAGCAAGCCCCGGCCGCTCAGCCGACCACAGAAACCAGAGGCATGGCACGAGGGTTCCTCTCGTACTACCACGCGCTGCCGTCGTCAAACCCAATCATCACAAGTGTGAAGGCAATCGCGAAGGATCGCCGTCGAGAAGCAAACCGTGCTCATCGG
>CAXIWF010000017.1:23377-47050 GCA_964036045.1 Eutreptiella sp. 'Long Island Sound 2002' | reverse complement strand
AACCTATTCCTAATTGGGTATCAGCTCCAATTACAAACTTAAACGCCGTTGCGTTTGCAGGGTCGATGTGCTGATCAGTCTGCAAAAAATCAGGATGTTCTACTGTACGATTTTTTAATACAGTTAATAGAGTCATTGATTCTTGCTCTGAAAGAGGAGGCGGAGAAGGGGGCGAAACCAAGTCAGCAAATTCAGCCATAATAAACTCGATTGAGAGGGTAGTGTCACGAGAGGTCAGAACTTAAGGCGCTCAGAAATTGGATAATCTATTCTTCTTCTTCTATGGGAAGACATAATGCGAGTACCGGGTAAAATTCACGCGTTTCAGATAACTTGTCGTAGCCTACTGGATATGTACGAGTAGATTTAAGATCTTAACCATCTCCAGGATCTGTGGCATCCTGTGCAGTATTGTGAGGGGAGAAAGCAGATTAAAAACCCATCTATTATATAGATGTTTATACTTTTTCTAAATAATTAATTGATTTTTATTGTTAATTTTTGTATGACAGTTACGGAGCTGAAATAACTGTCGAGTAGAATTGAAGACTTCGTCTCTTCATTTGAATTATAGAAGCATGATGGGGGGGGGGGGGGGGGGGGGGGGGGGGGGGGGGTATTATCCTGGCATCGCAACTTATAACTTTACCGCTGAGTCACATGGCCATATCATATATATTTTGTCAAAATTTAATTTGCAATTGAGTCTAAAACCCTGCCATTACCGAACGCCACCAGCAGCACAATGCGAGCAGCACCTCCTGGAAGCGCTGACAATTGCAAAGCGGCCCAAGCGAGTACAATACATGCGAGATGATCGATCTGGCGCTATGTCTGCGGGTCATATGAATGTGGGAACAGGGGGGGTAAGTAGTGGAGGAGATATTCGGCCCATGACGCATGAAGGATCAGTAGATTTGGAGCCTGTCGCTCCGGGCGGGCAGAAGTCCAGATCTACAAGGTCTTTCAGATCACTCTCACCGAGGCAGATCTCTTTTACATTGAAACAGCCAGGAAGTGATCCGTTCGGTACGGGAAAGGTTTCACCAACGATATCAAATACGGAAGTGGCGTGGCAGGTCGTGGCAGCCAAAAAGCACAGATGCAGGCCCCCAGCACATGAATGCTATGCGCCCGCATACATCTCAGCTCGGTGGCGGGAAGCATGGTCAACGCCGGAAGAGGATCTAGCGAAAGTACACGAGGAACAACTGCACCCAGTGTTCGTTTTGCAGATGCAGGAGGATTGACTAGTGCCGATGTCAACATCGGACCGCAGGATAACTCTAGCCTGCTGACCCTATGACAATGATCAGCAAAGCTTCCAGCAAACGGCAGATTCTACTCATCTAGCCGATCCGTGAGCATCAGACCAGCGACTACTACTGGCACGCGACCATCCGGTAGTGCTGGAAGTCCGGCTTTCTGTTCAGTCACTGACCAGAAAGCTGCAGGGATTGCGGTAGGAAAAAAGAGAGAGCTCCATGGGAACAGGGGCTGGCCAGCAGAGGCAGGGGCACGGATGACAGCAAAAACGACATATCTCTACCACCGATTCATCAAGAGAGTTGGCAGTACCGATGGATCGGGTCGCCAAGCTGCTCATCTAAAGCAGCCGGGGTTTCGATTCCTACAGGCACCACCACCATGATAGGCAACGCGGGCCATCGCGTGCGAAGCTCTGATGATGGAGGAGGAGGTAGAGGAGAGATTGGAGATGGATATCTACCCTTCAGCAGGAACATGATGCGAGTACTGCAACAGGTGGTAGCTCCACTAATTACCCGTCACTGGCACACCGCCTTTCAAGGCTTTCCATCTCCACCAATAACCCACAACAGCAGGGGCAGCAGCAGGGGCAGCAGCGGGGGCAGACCATCGGGGGCCCGCTCCTACTCATAAAGTTCCTCGCAGGACTTCATTAGCTGATGCTGGGACAGGAGTTCAGCACTCGCGACGCAATGCTGTGGTCACTACTCGTCAGAACCTGCCAGTTACCCTCGCTGCCCCAACCAAGATGACAGATACCAGCAAGCTATGTACAGACAGCACAAAGATGTCCGGCTTAGGGTGGAGACCAGGATAATTTCTTAGCGGCCGCCATCGATATCCCGGACGATTTTTCGGCAGCTTCCACTATTTTCGAAGACATGGACATGGATGATATTTTGGATTACCTGCTGGCCGCTCGCGAGAGTGGCAGCAGTAATGCGCCCTTCGTGCATGTGACCCCGCGCTTCAATGTGGAGGATGTGCCTTGCAGCAACTTCTTTGATCTGGTCGTCCTGGAGCGCCCTGGTCACCCTACCTCAGGCATGGTCTGGATGAGTGGCGCCGAGAGAATGCGCATTAAAGCTATGGGCCACGGTGATGCATCGGAACATCTTACTGGAGCCAATGCAGTGATGCAACTGTCCTTGCATGGCTTACTTATGGGCCTGGACGAGGGCCATAGCGCTGGGCTGCTTTCCCTTCGTGATTTCATGCTGCAGCGCAGTCAACTCGAGTTTCTACGGACAGGCAGGTTTTTCCGGCTGTTTTAAGGAGCTCAAGGCTTTTACGGCGTGGAAGCATTTTACTCGCTACCATGCCATGCACAAGATGAAATGCCGCCTAATGAAAAGCACCTTTTTCTCGGAAAGAGAGCTTGTCAAATGTGTACTACTTATCAGCGACACGGCATATGAGTGCCTTTTACAGTTGAAGCTGTTCTATTTCCCACGGTAATGGTGCTATGTGCGTATCGGAGTATTTAGATAAGCAGATTGCCCAGAACCAAGAAATGCGCCTCCGCATGGTGAGCATGGTTAACCAGCTGGGTGGACTGCCTGAAGGAACAGCACGACGTCTTCATGGCAAGTGACAGACTTGCGCAGCGGGAGCAGGAGGTCATGGACCATCACCCGCTACGGGATCAGATCCGCTCCGGAGAAGCCTCCGTCGCAGGAATGCGCTCAGTGCACCGGTTGAAGACGAGTTCAAGGATAAGCTCAAGCGGCTCTTTATGCTGGCTCAGCTGTGCGTGGACTACTCCATGGCGCAAGTGGTGGAGCAGTTCTGGAAGCGCTTCCAGCAGATGCTCCTCGGGGGCTAAGCATGTTTACCGTAGCCGTCGTGAGGAGGAGATGTACTACTGGGATCTGGACAGCAGCCTATTCGACGGGCAAAGTAAGATTTCAAGGTTTCGTTTTGGAAAATTTCAATACATCTAAACTATTCGACGGCCCAATACCGCAGCAAGAGCAGCAGCAGTGGCAGCAGCCTGAAGACGGAGAAAGTGGCGGTGGTGACGAGCTCACTCATGAAGGGAAAAGGAACCACTACTTTTCTTTCTAAAGGAGTCGCAATGGCAGGTGGTGAAAGCACTGGTGCCACAGCTGGAGTAGCTGGGGCACCAGCCCGCAAAGATGAGAAGGGCGTCCCCGTGAGCAGCACCTGGCAGCAGCGCGGCAGCCATCTCTGCGTCAACATCAACATATGTCTGGGCAAGCGCGTCATCGAAAGCAGGACTTTCTCTCCCTCAACTCCATCGATCAACTGAAGGTGATGGTGCTGCCGGGCAAAAGCGCGTTGTTCGACCAGATGCATGCACTCTGTGGGGATCTTGGGATCTTCCTGGACAGCGTTCCCGAGGATCCAAAAGCACCCCCTGGTGTTTGACAGCAGATTTGTCATCAAGTTAGATCCTCCTGATGTTGATCTAGAACTTGGAGATATGAGCCACCCGAACAGTAGCAACTACTTTACAAATATGATTATGCACCCGATTTTCAACAGCCACGGAGGATACGACCTTGCCATTGCCTCTCTTAGAGCAGTGCAGCAAGCCTATGCCGAGGCTTCCGGAGTGGATTCCTAATCTCTTCAAACTGTTTGAGATTGTACGGAAGCTGTGGTCGCTATCATCGGCGCACATCACCAAGCTCACGGAGCGCAGCCTGGCTCTCTCGAAGGTGCGCGCGCACATCGAAGATCCACAATCTGTTGAAGATATCCGGCGTTCGTACCTGCGCGATAAAGGACGTCTGGGTGCTTTTCGAGCAGCTACCGTCTACGTGGATCAAATCGAGGCCGTCATTGAAAGCTTCCAAGACATCAAGCACAAACTTGGCTTCATAGCTTCGTTCCGGCCTATTGTGCAGCAGATTAGGATCTACCGATCTATCCAGAAGTTCATCCTGTCTATGCGCATTCCGATTTCATTCAACACGCGCTGCTCCGTCTTCTATGACTTCTTGCGTAAGTTTGAGAAGTCTCTGGAGCTGTCTGACACTGCCTACCTGGGATGAACAGGTGGAGCTGATGCGCAGACTCAGTAACTTTGAAAGCATTCGAGAGCACTATGAAGGAGAGGCAGAGATCTGTGAGCGCATGTCCGAATGATCGAGGGCTTAAGAGCAAAGAAGAGGAGGGTGGGGTGAGCTCCACCGACCCAGCAGGTCTCCCAGCTGCTGAGCAATCGTGCGCTGAAGTCCAGTATGGCGATCAGTAGCGAGCGTCTTTTCGAGCTCTTCAACGATGGTCGAGATAATTTAGCCGTGACCATCAATAAGGTCAAGACAATGATTCTCGGGCAGATCACCACCATCAAGATGAACGCACTGTCGCGGCGTTTGGCCTGCATGAGCGCATCGACGCTATATCGGAAGAGATCACAAAGTACCAGTACTCTCACAGACAAGAGTGCGACGGAGATTTCAACGTTCCTCAATAACACGGGCAAGAAAGTAGCCAGCCCTCCGCCTTGATGTGAACCACACAATAGCTGCGCAGCACGTGCTGCTAGAGGCCCATGACATCGTAGGTGCTGCTGTGCCGGTACTGAAGGAAAGTGAGGTGGATCACTTCCTAGACATGGATCGCCTGGAGCAGGTTTACTCGATTCGCTGTCTCGTCTGGAGCTGCATCACCAACGCTGAATCCATCAATCGGCAGCTTATGTCGGCTAGACTGGTGCATAATAGCATTGCAGAATGAGTGCGACACTCCTGGACATATGCGAGAAGCACGAGTACCTACAGGCACACATCGACAATGAGGAAGTACTAGAGCAGATCGGCTCGCTGATTGATAATCTGTACCCGAAGATCGAGATTACGTCGTGTCTGTCAAGCAGCAGCTTACGCCCCCGGCACTGGAAGTGGTTGAGTGTAAACGCCTTTTATCACTGCGGTTGGTCTTCAAGTTCTCCGGCAAGGATAGCGAATTCATATCTGTTGTTGACGTAGCGCGGCGGACTCCGCTGAATCTGGGGAACATGAACAGAATTGCCATCGCAGAGCTGATCAACAGGTGTGCGAACTACCCTCATTCTCTGAGAGCTATTAATAGTGCGTATACTTTTATTTTGCTTCTTATTTAATTTACTTTGTTCATTCAACATTTTTGTGTTTGCCTTTGTTTTTGATGAGAATAACCGTGTAATAGTGACGCGACATTAATTATGATGATTCGCTTTTTGGTGCTTACGCTGTGCAATCTCACAATCTTACAGAGGCGCTGAGCAACAGGTCGATAAGATTCGCAATATCACCAGCGAGGCTGTTATTGAAGCCACGCTTGAAGGTGTACTGGATCAGGTCGATGTCACCCTTAAAAAGATGCGCGTGCTTTCTTCCGGCGAATGGCTGCGAGATCCAAGCTACGGGACAAAATATACCTTGAACTTGATCAGGTTCTGAACATCACGCAGCTGACGCTCATGGCAAAATACTGCATGAAAGGAGTGATAATGGCTGATAATACCTCCAAGGACATGGGGCTGACTACGTTCGACCGCCGAGTGGAAAGATGAAAGCTCCGGTGCAGCGACTCGAACGCTTTGTCGTACACCCTCGGCGAGGCCCAGCGGGCAATGGATGTACCTCCTGCATTTCGTGAAGTTTTCATCTCGCGGTGAGATAGATCGTGATGTGGCGCGGCTCTATAACACCTGCACTGAGGACCTGAAGAAGATTGAGATGATTCTTCAGCACCGCTCAGACAGCCTGCTCGCCTCTTTCGCTGCGGCAGGTGGCGAGAACGAGCAGAGCACGGAGAACTTGCGGAGCAATCTGGCTTCGATTATGGATGACGTGCACAGCAGTATCCAGTCATTGCCTGGATGCCTGCCCTCGTCTTTCGCTGCTCTCCTACACTCGGCTGGTGTCTCTTTCACGGGCGTGGTTGATGGGTCCGCAGCTCTCCGTTACATTCATCTCGCAGTGCATGCACGAACTATTGAAGGTGTAGGCGGTCTCAACGTGACCATGCACCACGTGCAGCGCCTCTACATGTGCACGGGGTTCGTCAGCTACGATAAGGTGGAGACTGTACGCTTCGCCGAGCCCGTGCCGTTGAACCTCGCCCTCGATCAGTTCGTCAACCGTTTCGACCTTCAGTGCGTCAGACCTTGGAGTCTGCTTGCGATGTTATTGTTCTGCACCGTATGAACTGCATCAAGGCGTTGCTGACAGACACACAGACACATGTCATACTCGACAACATGAGCAGTGTGTTTGCGCAGCGTACTTCACAGCTCTTAGCCATCATTCGAGACATGCACCCGAATATCGCGTATTTACTGGTCAACTACGTGAGCTTCACGGAGGACATGTGGACCACTCTGGGACATCCTACAGGCTGTGCCATCATCGCACGGCCTGACCTAGCAGTGGAGCACATCACATTCGCCAGGGCGTGGAGAACTACGATGGAGGCGTTTCTGTCAGTCTGCAAGGACAATATCACCTTGCTACAAGAGAGCCTTGTGTCAGACCAGATCATTGACCGAGTACCTTTACCCAAGAGCAAGGCTTTGTTATCATCGCTGCTACTCCAGGAGATTCTTTTCCTGCGCACCATTGAAGAAGTACTTTCATGTAAATGTCTGGAAAGCGCCTCTGAGCTGTGGGCAGGACGGTACCAGATGCGCTTCCAATACAAGAAGGATGAGCGCTATCGCAACGCTCCCGTCGACGTAAACCTCGGCAGCGTGGTCGTTCCCTATGGTCTGGAGTACACTGGTGGCCACATACCTGTCGTGCCGGACCTGCAGCTCGAGCAGGCCCTCGAACGCGTCCTGTGCTCATCCTTCTCCTCGCGAGGATCGGTCTTCATCAGCTACGACAACCAGCAGACAACCCAGTCGACATTCGAAGCTCCTGGAGAGTACGCCGTGTCCCTGCAAGGATGTGGCTGCCGCTCTGGGTAAAGTGTCTACCACCCTTTGTGTAAGCGAGAACAACAAAGCTGCTGTCAACTTCTATCTCGCACGCCTGGTATACCTCGACGCTATCGGCAGTGTGGATTTCACGAACATTGACCATCGCGGGCTGCAGACTCTTGTGCACTGTATGACCGCCTTCTGGAACGCTATCGAGGCTAAGAACGACCCGTTCGTCCAGGATGCGCTACGCTACCCACTGAAGACGAGATTCTCCCGTAATGAGCTGCACAGTGAGCGTAAGAAGGAGAACCTGACAGTTCTGCGCAATGGCATCACCCCAGCTGAAGAAGAGCAACCGATACGCTGGGTTGATCGTCATCGGCATGGCGTCAGAAACGTTCTACACCCACGTATCTGTGTTCGACCACTTCCTATCGTGAGCATATTCAACTCTATATCGATTCCTTATAACCAGCCCATCAACTACATTGGCATGCTGCTCACAGCTAGAGGCTTCGTATATGGGATGGAGCTGCAGGCGACGCTCAAGACAGCATTCGCATCCATGCTGTCCCAGACAGCAGATGAAGCCAGCAGCAGCACCCGGTTGCAGATCCTGGAGCTACTCTCCACCTCGCGGGAGGTGCAGCATCTAGTCCTGCAGGCAAGCTCGATGCAGCACACTCTTCACCGCCAGTGCAGCCTTCCACTGCAGCAGCAGCGGGAGCGTAGAACAGCGTGCGGAGAATGGGCTCGGCGATGACCTTGCCTCCGCCAGGCCTATCAAGTGGTCAGTCGTTTCAAATGTGAAATGCTGTGCTTTTGCTCGGCGCTCTGGAACCGAGTGCTGGTCTTAGCGTGCGTGCTGTCGCCTTGTGATCTCCCATCCCTCCGTAACGATCTGTTCACCGAATTCTACCAAGAAGTTCGAAACAGTTTCAGCCGTGCATGAGGTCATCCAGTTCGATCGTGAGCTGGGCTGCAGTCATGCACGGGTGTACACCCCTGTCAATAATGCCTTACTCGCTGCTGCTAACCGCACAGGGCTGATTTGTAATCATGACTTCATCGCAAAGGGCGCACTGCTGTGGAATGTGCTTGCAAGCAAGTCGCATAACGTCTTAGTACTGTGTGGGGAAGCTGCTGTGGGCAAGACTGCTTTACGCGATACTGTGGTGGAAGCCATTCGTGCCACGCGGCTGCATGGGGAGGTGCTCTTTGGGGACTCTCTGCCCTGCGCTGTGTTTGCGCTGGGAGGGAAAGATCTTCGACTTCATGACTTCCGCACTTGCTCAACTACGTGCAGAACGCGCGGAAGAGGAAGAAGAGACGGCACAACAAGAACTACAGGCAGGGACAGCAGGGGCATCATCGTCGTCGTCGTCATAGACACCGCCGTGGAGCCGCCCACACTCATCCCAAGGAGGCCACAGCGGGGGCCGGAGTGGCAGTGCATCGGATGCAGTAAATGTATCCGTCATCCACCATGCCTCCCTGTCGGTGGGTGACCTCCTCGGTGGATTTGACTCCTCGGGGCGCTGGAAGGGATGGGCTGCTTGTCCGCAAGATTCGGGCTATGGATGAGTTCGTTTGCACCAGCGCAGCCAGCTCCACTAGCACCACTAGCGCCACCAACACTACTGACCAAACCCGCGGGAAGAGCGTGGGAAATGCAGGCCATTCCATGCTGCGATGCCGTGCTGAGAAGCCACTCACATTCTCGTACTTAATGGCCCCATTGTTACAATGTAGAACAGCTGTTCTCGTCTCCGTTCTACCTGACGGCTGGGACCTCCGCCCCAGCTGCAGTGTATCGCTCGGATCAGCAAGAAGGCTTTAGGCTAACCTTG
This sequence comes from Eutreptiella sp. 'Long Island Sound 2002', assembly GCA_964036045.1. Lineage (NCBI taxonomy): Eukaryota > Euglenozoa > Euglenophyceae > Eutreptiales > Eutreptiaceae > Eutreptiella > Eutreptiella sp. 'Long Island Sound 2002'. The sequence continues at coordinate 38,053 of CAXIWF010000017.1, read as the reverse complement.
CCCAGTGGAGAGATCCACACCATGCCATGGGAGGTAAAAGTGGTTATCGAGGCTAACGATATCTCTCACGCATCCCCCCGCCTGCATCTCATACATACCCATTCTACAGATGGAAGTCCCGGCAGAAACTAGGCTGAAGCACCTGCTCACAGCTTGGATGCGCAGCGTGATCAATTGGCTGGGCGACTTCCCCCATGGCTTGATTTCCTTGACTTTCTCAACTACCTGTTGTTGAAGACAAAGTTCGTAGAGGATCTGATTGGCGACGATTTTCACCATTTAGTCGAAGTTCCCTCAGTTATCATTGTATCCAGAGTAGCTTCATTCCTACGGTACCTCGAAGACTTATTATCTCAGTGTCACGCGATGGCCATGGTTGATGCTACTTTCGCCAAGGCCGAAGAACTAGACGATGAATCTGGCTCGGACTCAGACAGCAGCAGTGAGGGGAGTGGCAGCAGTGGGGGCAGTGATTCACTCGATTATGACGATGACACGCTTTCCATGAGTGACATAGCCTCTGCTCCAGGTGGCGCATCTACGTCTTGTGCACTGGAGCTTCCCAGTGATAACGTGAGTGAAGAAGTAAGTGCCAATGGTGTAGAGAACGGCACGGACACGGGGGCAGGGGCAGGTGGCAAACGCAAGAAGACGCAGCAGCATCGCCACCGAGAGCGAGAGCATTCCCTGCCGCCCCCCGCAGCTCTAGCCCAAGAGGGGCCCATCGTGAAGGGCTGCATGACATTGGGTACCAGGCAGCGCTCTGCACTCATAGCGCGTGCGCGGCTCAGTATCATCTACGCTGCCGTGTGGGGCCTGGGTGGCGCGGCGAACGTCTCTGACCGGCGCAAGTTCTTCGATTCCTCCGTGCGTGACGCCGTGGAGAATTACTTTCAGGGCGATCCCGATGCACTAGAGCGCCGTCCTGGTGGGGGCATCAACAGCAACAGCAGCCACGCGCCGGTGCTCGGTAGTGACTTCTATACTGAGATCGTCATTCCATCGGACTGCACCGTCTTCGAATGTGAACTTAACCTCAAGGACAGCCGGCTTGAGCTGGCAGTGCAGCGTGATCCACGCACCATGCAGCTGTTGACGAGCCCTGGTGTACCCAGCAAGTATAGTGACCTCAACATATTCGCAGAGGTGTTAGCCGGCTTGTCAGAGGGCACTGGCCAGGCGCAGGATCGCCTTGTATTTCAAACGCCTAGCACTCGGTCCGTGGAAGCGGCCTTTCGAATTCTTCTCGGCACAGGTGCCAATGTCGTCATGCTCGGTGAGAAGGCGGCAGGTAAGACCATGCTCATATCTGACGTTCTCGGGGATTTGGCTAAGAACTGCCCTACGCCAAGTGACATGCGGAATCAGATTAACGCCAATCTGGTGGACATTGTGAATGGTGTCAAAAAGCCTGAGGGCATTTTTGCCGTACTCGATATCCTCAAATACATTCTAGCGAAGATTGCGCAGATGGCACCGCATGAGGATGATCCATGTGCGGCGACACAGCAGTTTGCGGATATGTGGCGTACTGCCGGGGTTGGACTCAAGGTAATCTAGTTTTGTGTCAAAAGGATTAAAATTGGAATTTGAGTTTTTTATTCGTTAGATTTTGTATCAATACTTTTTACTAAATTATCTTTTTGAAATAAACACGCTGGTATATTTATTGGTTTACTGTTGATGGGTGTATTCAAATACCAAAAAATGCACAGGCTATTTGGGCTGACAATGCCAAGAAGAACTGTGCTCAGAAGACGGTGACAAGCTGCAGCACCAGTCTCCTCGGTGCCCCCACAGCCTCTGCACTGAGACACTGGTTTGAGAGAGAGTTCGCCACGGAGAATACTTCTATTCTAGAAACCGCCCGCTTTAGCTATGGTCTTGCTTTCGTGGATGATCTCCACTACTGCGCTCAGCATTATGATGTGCAGGACCTGCGTCGGCTTGAGGACCGCCCTGAGGCGCTGCTTAAGGGATTAATGGACGGGTCTCCACTCACCATGATTCGCAGGAATGTCTCTGTACGCAGCGCTGTGACATTAGGTATCCACCCCGGCTCGCGTGACGGTAGCTTCAAACCCGAACAAGCTCCGCCGCCCCGACTGCACATATCCCGACGCTCCGATCCGCGCTTGCTGCACTCCTTACCTCTAGGCGACGACTTCGTGATGCAGCGGATGGGTCTGGTGGGGGCCGCCTCGGGCGAGACCAAGCGACTGCTCCGCTCTCCGTGCTTCGCGCAGATATTGCCGCACATGTGTGTGCTGGGGTTGCCCTCTATGAACGCCACTGAGCTGCACGTGTCACTCATGACGGGCGCAGTTGTATCCATGGCAGCTGGTCTCAGAGTAACAACAACTACTGCTACGAACAGCAATGGTGTCAGCATTGCCAGTGAAAGCGGTAACGGCAAAGGCCACGGGGGTGACAACATTCTGGACGTGCTGGGCAGCGAGATAGCGGAGCTCTCTCGCATCACCATGGCGATGTGCAGTAAGATGATTAGCCCGCTGACCGACTCCTCCCTCACCTGCGCGATGGAGCGCGCCATCCGCTCTGTGGTGGTGCTGGACGTTTCCCTCGTCTCTCGCTTCTGTCTGTCGCTGCGCTACGGTGTGCACAACGTCACCAACCCCGGCGCACTGCTGCAGCTCTTCGCGCATGAATGGAAGCGGTATTTCTTGGATCCTCTGCCTTCCGGCCCGCAGCGTGTGCGCATCGTCGATCTGCTACGTGAGCAGTTGCAAGGCATCGATGAGAAAACCTGGGCAATCTCACGGGACTGGCTCAGTGTACTGCAGGAGGACTTTGCTGCTCACAAAGACCGCGTTTGGACGGACGCACGGCTGTTTGAAGCTATCACTACCAAGCAGACAGCAGCACCATCCAGCTCCACGGAGCGCACAAGTGCAGTGGAGGCCTCGCCCTCGGCTGATGAACTGGAGCGCCCGGACTCTCGGGGCAGTGCTGGATCTGGTGACGGTTTGTCGTCTCCTCGCACTCCGCCCAAGACGCCTCCTCCCCTCTCCCGCGGCAATTCTCGTCGCACAAAGATGTCTATGACAAAGCGCTCAGCCAGTGGACGGCTGCGCGAGGAGGGAACAGGGGAATGGGGCGACCCAGCTTCCCCCCGACCGATCACTCCTGGCACCCCCGTGCGCAGCAGTGGTAAGAGCATGGGTGCTGGCGCCGCTGGAAGTCGAGAGGAGGAGCAAGAGGAGGTGGACCATATTGCCGCTGCCGCTGCGGCTGCTGCTGCTGCGATTGTACCCACAGATCCAGCCTCCTCCCTGCATCAGGCGCCTGAACCTGGCGCTGCGCTGCTGGCGCTGAAGGAGCCTGAGGAGGATGCGCCACTAGAGTCGCACCAGCGTATGTACCTGCCTGTCGAGCTAGACCGAGCTGGCACTGAGCTTAGCTTGACATCGGGATCTTGGGACCACACACGCAATATGTACCATCCCACACGCACCCCGCAGGAGATTGCACAGGGTCGAGGCGTCTCCAAAGTGATGGACTTCAGACCGTACAGCTGCGCGGGCGATATGCGGTGCGTGCTTTACCCCGCAGCAGTCTCCCTCGTGCTGCGCCTCGTGCGCATTCTCTCTGTAGCGGGGAAGCATGTGCTGCTCTCGGGTTACCCCGGATCAACGCGTGTAACTGCGTTGCATCTCGCTGCGAAGATCTGCAACCTCGAGCCAGTCACCTTCGACGTCAAGGATGCGCCGGGCATTGTGGAAGCCAGTCCCTCCGCCACTGCTGCTTACTCGACTGACTTCTTGCTATTTCTTAAGAGTGCGGTTTACCGTGCCACTGGCTTGGCGCACGGTAGTCACACTGGTGTGGATGGCCTTGATGGCCAAGGAACAGCTGTGACTGGTAATACTGGCAGCAGCGGCGGCGGTAGTGGCGGTGGCAGCGGTGCTGGTAGTAGTGGTAACAATGGCAGCAGCGGCACAAGTGGTTCAAACAGCGCTTCTGATGCTTTTGATATTCCCGTGTCGTACATTTCTACCGAGCCACAACGACTGTTGGTGATTATCCGCAGCTGCCAACAGCTGGGACATCCCGATAGACGCACTCTATTGAATCTCATCGACGGAGAGAACCCCGGCTCCTTGTTCAATGACAACGAAATACTAGGTGAGTTACAAATTATTACTATGTGCTTACCCCCCTTCTCCTTCCCCCTTTATTGTTTATCCAAAATACATGAATGTATATGTTTAACCCTTCACCATTGGGTGCTGTCTACCCCCTTTGCTTCTACAAAAACACTGCGAACTGACACTATGTAGGCATCGCCGAGGTTCTGAAGTTCAACACAAAGGCTCAACTCTTTCGCAACAACCTTTCCAGCGAATATCTGGATGAGGGGGCTCTGGCACAGCAGCAGCAGAAAGCTAGCCTGCAGAGCATGCCCTCTAGCCGAATGCGCACTATAAGTGATGAGGCAGCAGCGGGGAGCAGCAGCGAGACTATGATACCTGTCGGCTCCAACCTTTCTTCGGTGAGTTTACTGTCAGTCACGGCTACGATAGCAATATCCTGCTAGGCACGGTATTGATGGCCGCTTGGGAAAAACAGATTTCATTAACACCCATTTCTGTGTTTTTTATTCGTTAATCTACATTTTCTCGTTATCTTATGTATCTATGTTTGACTGTGCCTCTCTTTTCATCGCTGTATTCCTGCTTGTGCTTATATATTACAGCCCTCCCAGCTTGATCGATCATCCCCTCCAACACTCGGACTTGGCGCCAACGCTGCTACTGCCCACCATCTCCCACCCAGCAGTGGGACACAAAGTGGAGCAGCAGCGGGAGGAGGAGGAACTGGTCCCGGCGGGCCGAGTGCGCCGACATTGGGATCTTTCCTGCGCTCCAAGCCACTGTTCACGGGATACGCGTACCACTGGGTGAAAGCGTGCCTCAAGGAGCAAGTGAAGGCAAACCTCTCCCTCGTCATTGACACGGACTTCCCCAGACCCATGGCTTTGACTGCGACTGCACCCATGGGCACAGGGGGCACATCAGCTCCGGGTTCTGTAGCAGCGGGTGTGGGGTCTAATGGGGCAGCAGTAGCGCGTGTGCGTAAGATCGCAGGAGTATCTGGAATCCATCCTCGACCTCAACGCCACCAACAGGGCACGGTTTATTCTGCTCGCGCGGTGGCTGTGACTTCGATGGCGAACCCCTCCTCAGCAGGCAGGTCTGCACAGTCAGGCGGCAGGCATGACTCGATCGGCAATGCTGGACGCCCGTCTGTGGCTACTACTGCTCAAAACTCGGTGGGCTATGATGCTGGAGCAGCAAGGTCATTGGCAGGGGCAGGGGTAGGGGGTACGCTGCGAGGGGCAGGGGGCAGAGCAACTGCCTCAGGGGCGTCACGCCGCAGATACTCGCTCATGACCGCGGGAGCTGGGGCTTCTGGAGGAGGTGCGGGAGGGAATTGGGGAGGACTCTCCGCTGGCAGTGGCCATCTACTCTACGACCCAACAAGTCGCGTTAATGCCGCAGCTGCTGTTGGTCAAGGAGATGGTGGCGGTGCTGGTGTAGGCAGCAGTGGTGTGCAAGGTAGCTACACAAACGAGCAAAGCCAATCACGCGTTGATTCCCATGCAGCTGAGCATGCTGACTCGATGATGCTGACGGCTTCTCATGGGATTCTCTCGTGCGCAATTCTCGGCCCTATGTTGAATCGGCGCTTCAGATGGTTGTGGTACGACATCGACGGAGCCGACGCAGTGCGTGGCGTGTGCGCAACCATTATGAAGAACGAAAGGGCGCTCGTTGTACGCGCACCTCTTACCCCTCCTGCCCTTGCTGTTCCACCTGCCCCTACTGTCCTTCCTTCTACTGCCTCTGCTGATATTTGTGGAGATGCTGCCGCATACTCAACTACTTCACCACGCTCTTTGCAGCTACCTCGGCAGGGCGGTGGTGGTGCAGCTGTTGAGGTAGCTGTCCCCGTTACCATCGGTGGGGACAACAACAGCAGTGCATGGGCGACGGGCTGTTCACCGGTGATGCTTTCGTTGCGCACCTCCACCATCGGTGTGTACATCGCTCCCTCAGCTAGCACTGCTTCTGCCCCTGCTGCTACAAGTGCTTCAGATGGAACCATGGATCCCGCTGCGCCGGCATCAGACCCGACCTCTATCACGGCTAGTGTGCACCGGGCGCGTCGGATGTCAATGCAGGCCCGCCTGTCCAAGGAGAAATGGAGCAGCAGCAAAGGGAGACGCGCCGGCGAAAACAGTTTAAGGCAGCTGCGGTGCTACAGCAGTACCATTTCTTGCTGATGACCAACCGGTATGACAACGTCATTCAAGCACTCGGTCTTATCCCTCAGTTGGGAGTATTCAAATCCTTCCAGAGCAGTGTACTGCTCAATGACGAGGAAAAACAGACGAATGTCAACATCAGTATCGCGGCCTTCATCGAGGAAGCAAGAGCTGTACTCCCCCATATTCTGACAGTGAGCACCGTCGCAGATGCAGTGTTGCTGAAAGAGCCGGTCGTCTGCTTAGAACCGGAACATGCAGCGAAAATAGCCTCTGACGTGGTTATAGAGGTGTTACGAACCGGTGGACCCATTCTTTTACGGCGTAAGTTCGTGCTTGAAAAGGTGCTGCTCGGCTATGAAGAGTCTCTCTCCACACTACGCAACGCTCACATGATCGATGAGAAGCTGCACAGTAACAATGAGGAGCTCAGTCTGGTGCTGCGCAAGTTGTCTGGCGAGTGTGATCGTGTGAAGAAGGCTATGGAGGAACTACCGCGCACACAGCAGCGTCTTCCTGAGTACGAAACTGCCAAGATGTTGCACGAGGATTGCGTGTCGTTGGATAGGCAAGCCAGTGATCTGGCGCAGGAGATGGAGGAACTGAGTGACGAAGTGCGTAAGCAGATCAAGTCTTTCGCATCCATTGATTGGCAGACGTTTGCTGTGCCGTATGGCTCGAAGACACCCAAGGCATACCTTGAGCTCATGAGAGCTGTGATGGTGGCGATCAAGTTCACTCCTCCGAAGGTGCTGAAGGGCGACAAGTCAGCTGCTGCCAAGGGTAAAATGGATGATTCGATGGTCGCGCGCTGTGCGTCATCGTTGCTCATAAAGCACAGTGACTTCGCCATGCAGCTGTGTGGGGTTATTCCTGGGGAGATATCACCTGTGCATGCTAAGGCCCTGCGCACACTGAACATGCTGCTCAATCCTGACCATTTTGCAGAGCTGGATGCAGGCACAAATCTGCCCGTAACGCGCATGAAATGGGTGCAGAATGGGGGCCTGGTCATAAATGAAGCAGCCAACCCCGTATTCGAAGCGATTCGGCGGTACCTCGTGCTACTTGATATCGGAGCATCTATCGCTGGGGAGGTAGCGACTATCCGCAGTGTGCTACCTAGCATGACTGAGGAGCTCGAGACGCTGCAGCAGCAGAATCGTGCAGCGCAGGAGGCCAAGGAGATTGCTCTGAAAGGGGAGCTCGACACCCTCATGCAGCAAATTCACGAGGTAGATCAGACGTTGCTGAAGAACCGCCAGATGATTGCTGCCATCGAGCGCAACAATCAGCGAGCTGCACAGTTGATAGAAGGCATCTCCGAGTCGCGTGCATTCGTGCAGGAAGAGCTGAAGCAGCTTAAGCGCGTTCTAAAGTACCTGGTCTCGGATAGCTGTGTAGCCGCCGCGGTGCTGGTGCGCGCAGCCTGGCTGCCTGAGCAACTGCGACAAGAATCCATGAGTCAGATGCGCCAGGCTCTGGCAGCGCACAAGGTGCGGGTTAGCGACTCCCCGTTCATCCTGGGCCATATAGCGGACCGTTTGCAGCTGCGGCAATGGAGCGTGTTGGGTGAGCACGGTCTACCTCGAGACCCGGCTTCCCTCAATGCCATGTCCTTGCTGTACCTGGTGCCCCACTTCTCCTTGGTGGTTGACCCCGACGGCTCCGCCGCAGAGGTGTTGAACTCAGTTCCACTCGAAGGGTTCGACAAATACAGCGTCACGGCACAGCGGTTTTCACTGCCGCTACTCGACAGCTGGGTGCAGAGTACGATGGAGCACAACCCAACCGCGACCGCCAGCATGACAGTCGTTGTGACTGACCTCCAGGCTGGCGTCTCCGACGATCTGATCTGCCTGCTGTCTGCTGACTTCCTCGGGGAACACGGGGACCATGCATATGGTAACCCCGCTGCAGTTGCACGTGGTGGTGCTACCACTGCTGCTACTGGAAGCGCAAGAAACTCAGCGGGTGGTACTCACAGAGCTAGTAGGGGTACCAGCAAGGGCAGGAGTAACGAGGTCGACTCCGACGATAGTGACGGTGCTGCTGGTGGTGATGATGATGACGGTGAGGATCGTGACCGAGAGGCGGATCGCGCTGCTGCCAAGCGCACTGCTGCTGCTGCCCGTGCAGAGCTAGAGGCCGACTTGTGTGGAGCAGGGGTTACGCTCGTGGTCAACCCAGATATGGAGCACCATAAGACTGTGTCCTATGTGTTTTCTGGTTTGCCCGAAGGTGTCGGTGGTGGAGATGCTGGGCCTGAGGATATGGAGAATACGCACGCCCAGCAGCAGCAGCTCACCCCTCGGCAGCAAAATGCACCACCACAATTCCACCATCAACAGCAACAGCAACACCGACCGAAAGGAAAACATAAGATAAAGTATATTGGTATTCTGCGTGGTGGTGGTTTTGGTGAGAGAAAGCACATCCGCATCCCTTGTCGCTTCCGCCTGGTACTCATTTCCACGAAGCTGCCAGCTATGGATGCGGTAGGACTGTGCCATCCATTGCCCACCAGTGCACTCAAGCACGTCACGCCGGTTTACTGGTCAACGAGCGCCACTGCCTCTCCCCACTATGTCGAGTCGAAGCCGCTGCAAGCTGCTGCCGAGAAGCTGTTTGTGTCTGATCAGATGTTACAGCAGCGCATGGGAGCGGAGTTATGCAAGCGTCTTGCCCCCGCACACTTCCAGTATAACGCTGCCGTCAATCATGTCCTCAATGAGAATACGACCAAACTGTACGAGATTGAAGATGCAATTATAGCCAAGGTATATAGGTGGATGAATCTGGAGCGGCAGTCAGACAGCACACAGGGACTTCAAATCTCTGGAATCGTCTCTCAGAATGCTATTTCTCTGAGCATTCTCAATGATGATGGCATCATGTCAGCCATCACAGAGGCAGCACCCCTGCGTAAAGATCTGGTTGTCGATATCCAGCGAAGTAAGACACTGTTGCGGGAGCTGTCGGCCTATGCCTCAGCCGTGAGCGAGACGTTCGGCATGACTGTTGATTACGTGCGCATGTGCGGTAACTTCATCCCGCCTGAGGCGCTGAGCCCACACGCCCTCTCCTCGAAGGCCATCGTCACGAACCATGTGCTGCCTGCCGTGGCACTTGCTGATCGACGACACTTCTTGCGAGGAGTGCCCAGCTCCCTCCCGGAGATGCTGCACGTCCGAGCTGCCTTGGCTCGGTTGCAGCGCAGGGTTAGGGAGAGATTCCGCGGACGCCGACTGCGCACCACTAGTATGCGTGATAAAGAAGAGGTCGAGGGAGTCGACCGTGACAATAGTAACACTGCTGGTCCGGTTCCTGGTTCTGGGCATGGATATGTAAGCGATGCAGCCACTGTAGATGGTAGCAGCTCTACACTTCCATCTGCTGTAGATTCAAACCACGCCCACATGGCGACATTGGCTTCTATGGGGGTGAGGCGACCCACCTCCATCTCCGTGGCGCGCTCTGACGTGTCACTGGACCGGTTCGGGCTGCTTGCCTTCTCACGCCAGCAGGCTCTGGGCGACCTGCGTATGATGCTGGCTCCCCTCCGCACCTTCTTCCTTCGGGAGTTTGTGCACTACCTTCAGTTGACCATCAGACCCGGTATGGAGTGGCTCGCCAAACTCATGCTGCTTTTCACAACGTGGGTGCAGGGTCCCACCGGCACTACCTCTCTGCCTGTCGAGGAGGTGCGCGCCCTCATGCACTTCGTGATGCAGTCTGTGGGACAGCCTGCTCCCCGTTACGCACAGTATATGAGCTTCAGTGACGCTGGCAGCGATGAATACCAGTATACGGGAGAGCTCAGCCGCTTCGCTATGACATCTCGTAGTTCTGCAGCTGGGGGTACAGGCGGCAGCAGCAGGTTCAGTGCTAATAACCGGAGCGGAAGCCGAACCAGCAGTGGCATCGAACGCAGGTCACTTCCGGGAGCAGATATGGGTAGGCTTTCAGGGGAAGCACTGACTGCGCAGAGGATTAAAGATACCAGCCGCGCTGTCGCCACCGCAGCTGCTGCCTCTACTGCCTCTGATGCTTCTGATGCTTCTTCAACTGTCCATAGGTCTGAAGGTGATGGTGATCCAGCAGAAGAGAATGGGAGTGCATTAGATCCTAGTAGTGGTGCAGTAGAGGAGGAGGACGCGGATGTAGACGCAGATGCAGATGATGAGTCATACGATGCCTTCCTGGAGCAGTTGCCCGTAATGGGCACGATGGGGGGCGCGCGTGACGGCCTTCAGAGTCAACGAGGACAGGTTTCGCCCCGATGCGCCCAAACGCTTCTCCCAGCGGGTCTCCATGCTCAGCGACTTCGGGCGACTATACAGTGCTGGAGGCAATGCTGGCGGGGGAGGGGGTGGCGGCAGTAGATTCAAGGGTGGGGCAGATGGAGCAGGTGGAGGTGGAGGTGGAGACAAGGACCCAAGCAGCATTGCCACTTCACGAGCGAGTGGGTGGATGGAGCGTGGGATGGATCTAATGGATGGATTGTGGCTCAACAGACGCTCACCCAAGTGGCGTGTGAACCCTCCTGATGAGCTTGTTTACCCCGCAGATGATGTTGGCTGCTCACTTCTGCGGGGGCGTCAAATATTCCTCGATGAAGGTACGCCCTCCTTCGTTCCCCGGAACCGCATGTTTCCCCCCGCACCCCGCTCTGGCGACACGTTCGAAGTTGAGTGGTTGAAGGTACAGGGTGTTCGGCTGTTTGGGGCGAGTGGGGAGTCAGCTGCCCTGGCGCTGGGCGGAGTCGAAGCGCTCACCACTGAGCAGCGTGCAGCTAAGATGCGCATGTCTGTGGTGAAGGTTGGGGCTGTCAATGCATTTGCTGCAGCTGGAAAGCAGCAACGTGAATCGCGGGTGTCGAAGCTCCCCTTCTCATCGTCTCACGCCACTACTGCACCTGTAGCAGATGCAGGTGCAGCTGTGCACACCCGTGCATCTACGTCCTCCCCTTCCTCCATGCTGGCTAGTGGCACGGGTACCAGCAGCACCAGCAGTATTGGCCCTACGTCCCGAAGACAAAGTCGTAGAATGAGCCGGCGGAACAGCAGCCTCCGTAGCGGTGGTATGGGTGTGGACATGGGTAGAGATCGTAGCGCGTCGATATTTGGTGTCAAGAGCGCGCTAACTAGTAAGCATAGCCGCCTATCTTTCGTCAGTGCTGACGCGTACGCTCAATCCCAATCAGACTTCCGTAACAGCCAGAATGATGCTGCTGCTGGAATTTTTTTCCGCTTCGAGTGTAGGATCTCCAGGTCTGACCAGATCTGCCCTTGCCGCAGTGGGAGGTGTCAGTACTGGCCGCACTCACCGGACGAGTAGCATTGGTAGCGTAGGCAGTGTGGTGAGCTCTCGCTCCCGCTGCTCGATCCTCTCCACTACAACGGAGTCCGCCGCAGAGCAGAGCGTCTCCGCGCGCACATCCCACAGCGGTCGTGTGACTGCTGCATTGTCTTCGATGGTCACCGGTATTGGGTCTCATCGCTGCTCCTTCGTTGCGCCTTCCAGCTCCCTGCTACTGCACAGCCGCCGCGGCACAAAGCTCAGTTCTGCACCCAGCAGTCGTAATGCATCCCGGGTCGGAGGGGTCGGAGTGGGAGGGGGAGGTACGGGCGCAGGATCACCTATGCGGTCCCCCAGCCCAAGCAGTCCTTTCGCTGCACTATCCCCCGCACTCTCCCCTTTCTCCCCAGGAAAGCACGGCTTCAGTGGCATCAGTGTCGGTGGTGATGCAGGCGCTGGAGGGGATGGTGGTCCCCTACTGGATGCGGCGGGCAAAATAGTGGAGGACATCACTGACCTGCTGATCCACCCACTTGCATATCAGAACCTCCTGGCGCTCGAAACACACTCGCAGCTGACCCATGTGTTCAAAGGCTGCATCTCTGGCATCAATCGCAACCTGGGCGACTTCGTAGCTTGGAAAGCTGCCGTGGAGTCGTTATCCTCAATGGACCCTACTAAGTTCAACGATCGCGACCTTGAGAATTTGGTGTACGTACTGAAGCCACCGACATTTGAAAATGATGTTGAGAACGGCGGCAGTAGCAGTAGTAGGCCACATCAGCGTCAACAGTCGGTATCAATACCAGCTGCTACTACTCCCGCTCCAACTGCGGCGCAAGATTTGGGCGGCGTGTGGCTTCAGGGCAGCGAGCTGACTCTTCTTCAGACGCTGTTGCTTGGGGAGGCCCTGATGCCAGGCTGTTGTGGAAATCTGGCAGAGGTGTTCAATGCACTGGTGTCGTGCTACTTGAAGAAGGACGGGCACATTGTGCTGCACCCCGATGAGGAACTGCCTGAGGATGAGGAGGATGACGATGATGATGATGATGACGATGATGATGACGATGATGATGATGACGATGATCTTGCTTTCAGTGAGGGAGAGGAAGGCGAGGAAGAGCTTGGGGGTAGTACACATTCTGACACTGAGGGTAACGACCCAAGGAGTAGTAGCAGCTATAACGCTAATGACGACAACGTTAGCGAGATCAAACGTAAGGGGAAGGCTAAAAGCAAGAGTCGCGGCGGCGGAGCTGCTACCGCTCTAGGTGAGGACGAAGAGGATGAGGATGAGGAGATGTCGGTAGATGAAGCAGGAGACTTCTTTGAGGGAGACTCAATCAAGAAACACATTTCCAGCCTCAAGTTCCGTGCTGCTAGCATCAGTAGTCGATCAGGATCGGAAACAGCGGCGATGCTTACCGATGCTGTTACTGCAGCTTCCGCTGCTGCTGCCCCTGCATATTATCTGCCTGTTTCTGGACGACTGGCACTCACTTCAAACCGCCTTAACTCGGTAACATCCACGACTTCATCGTCAAGCACTGCTGCTACTGCTACTGCTACTGCTACTGCGACTTCGGCAGGGAGAAAGCGGGGATCGGTAGGGCGATCAAGCTTTTTCCGTCGACTGAGTATTTACGGGAAGATAATGCGTGTCACTCAGCAGCCTGGTGTGCCGCTCATCAACAGTTGGTCTCGCCTGGAGAAAGTGCTCACGGGCGCATCCGATGCTCGCGGGCCACAGCTGAAACTCCTCTTAGATGCCGAGGCAGCAGCCACTACTACTGCTGCTACTGATACTGATACTACTAGCAGTGCTGCGGCAGGAGCTGCTATTAGCAGCATGAGTGGCGCTGCTGCTGCTGGTGGTGGTGGTGGGAGGATCAACTCAGAAAGTGGTGGAGCTCACATGCCTCCAAGCATGCCCTCAAAGTACGCCCTCACCTGCAGGGATGTGGAAAACTGGGAGGCAGTGCTGCTAGAGGTGCTGCAGGAGAATGTAGGTCTGGAGAAGTATGTGTTCATGAAAGAACTGCGCGACGCCACGCTAGGGAAGCGGAGCAGCGTGTTTCTGGGCAGCCACATCTACTCCAGTCAGATCGCAGTATTCTCGCAGCGTGCGCGCGATTTGGCCGTTCACAATTACGATCAGATCGGTGTGATTAACTGCTCGTCGCAACAGATGTACGATGCAGACCTCGAGCACAGCAGACGCCGTAGTCGCGCACACTTGGTAGATCTAGTAAAGAATATAAAACTGTCTATCCAAGCGCATCGGGCGCGTCGCAGCTTGGTCGAAATGCTGAGTATGAATTCGGCGTTCGGCAATTCTATAATCAGCTCTGTGCTCCTGCATGGGCACCATCACCAGGCGGGCATTGCTGTGAGGCACGATGAGGCGGCTTCAAGTGGGCACAAAGACTTCGCCGTGCACGCCTTGCAACGCCTCGCGAACAGCAGGCGTGACGCTGAGCAGGCGGCAGACTCGGAAGCGGATGTGAACCTAACTGCTATATCAGCTGCAACTGCAGGGCAACAACAACAACAGCAGCAGCAGCAGGTAGTGCCAGCAGGAACTGTGGTCACGCTTGCTGCTTTGCAGGCGTTGAACACTAGCGGCAATACCAATGCGCATACACCGCAAGCAGTAGTAGCAGCTGCTGCTAAATCAAAAGGGACAAAGGCAGCCACAGCCGCTTTAGACCTGCTGGGTGGCGGCAGTAGTATAATAAGCACTTCTCTCAATGGTGGAGCCGGAGGGCCGAAGTCGTACAAGAAACCCGAGAAAAAGGGCTGGTACGAGACGTTCCCTCTGATCGTGTCCTCGGAGTGGGGCGCCCAAGCAGTGGGTGTAGGACCCTTCTCCAGTTTTGCGCAGCTCAGCTTCACGTGGCTACCGCGCTACTTTGTCCCCGACATCATTTACTCTTCTGGATCAACTGCTGCTGCCATGGTACCTAACGGTTCTGAGCTTTTTAGTCATAAGCCGCAGCAGGGTAGCATTAGTAGTAGTAGCAATGCTTCTGCACAGTATCTGCTCCCACCCTCGCTGGCTGAGTCTTGCGGTGTGCTGACCGAGG